>JABUQX010053526.1:70000-72163 GCA_015478945.1 Trachelipus rathkii
CCGCAGGCGCAATATTTCCGCGTATTCGCCCGCCGCAGGCGCAATATTCCCGAGCGAACGAAAAATATATATACTATGAGTCATTCATTTTTATTTCATACTTAAACATTTTTATTAAAAACATTTTCGCGATCCTAAAATTGTAACTCATTACAGACCTATTATTTAACTCATATATTTATTAACATTATTTTTTCTTTTATATTTTTTACTTAATACTTTTTAATTTATAAATTTTTAAAAATTGTATGTAAGAAGAAAAAGCCAGAGTGGCTGATATATAATCATTTTATTTTACTACAATTGTACGAAATTTTATTAAAAACATATACTTTACAGACCTTAAAGCAGTAAATCAGTAAATCAATAGAGGTGTTACATAGCAACAAGTAGTACTTTTGTTTTTACTGTTTTTACTGTTTTTACTGTTTTTACTGTTTCATGCTTTAACTCCTTTCATTTATTAACATTACATACCTTAAAGCAGTAAATCAGTAAATCAATAGAGGTGTCACATAGCAACAAGGGGATTAGTATGCTTTTGTTTTACTGCTTTACTGCTTTAACTCATATGTTTTACTGCTTTAACTCATATATTTATTAACATTACATACATTAAAGCAGTAAATCAGTAAATCAATAGAGGTGTTACATAGCAACAAGGGGATTAGTATGCTTTTGTTTTACTGCTTTACTGCTTTAACTCATATGTTTTACTGCTTTAACTCATATATTTATTAACATTACATACCTTAAAGCAGTAAATCAGTAAATCAATAGAGGTGTTACCTAACACCTAAGGGGATTAGTATGCTTTTGTTTTACTGCTTTACTGCTTTAACTCATATGTTTTACTGCTTTAACTCATATATTTATTAACATTACATATCTTAAAGCAGTAAATCAGTAAATCAATAGAGGTGTTACGTTACATAGCAACAAGGGGATTAGTATGCTTTTGTTTTAATGCTTTACTGCTTTAACTCATATGTTTTACTGCTTTAACTCATATATTTATTAACATTACATACCTTAAAGCAGTAAATCAGTAAATCAATAGAGGTGTTACATAGCAACAAGGGGATTAGTATGCTTTTGTTTTACTGCTTTACTGCTTTAACTCATATGTTTTACTGTTTTACTGCTTTAACTCATATGCTTTACTGCTTTAACTCATATATTTATTAACATTATGTTTTTTATTTTGTTTTTATACTTTTTATTATTATTTTTATTATTATTTTGTTTTAATACTTTTTATTTATTATTTTTATAATTTTATTATTATTATTTTTATTATTATTATTTTTATTATTATTATTTTTATTTTTATTTTTATTATTATTTTTATTATTATACTTAGTGTTATTTTACTTCATACCTATTGTTATTATTATTTAACACACACACACACACACACACACACACACACACACACACACACACACACACACACACACACACACACACACACACCCTGTTTAAACATATCAAATAAGTTCTTTTGTATGAACATAACTTATAATTTATTAAAACATTTTATGTTTTAATTAAACACGTACATTTATATTACTCATTCAATTATAACTAAAATTATTTCAAAGTTTCTTAAAACTTCTATAATAAATCAATCATTATCTTTGAACAAAGAATTTATTATTAACTGTTAATACTTTTTGTTTATAAATTTTATGAAATTTTAGTAAAAACATATATTTTACGTACCTTAAAGCAATAAATCAGTAAATCAGTAAGGCAAGCCCCTAGCACCCCTCTACACCAAGCTATGCCACGTTTTGTTCTATTGACTTACTGCTTTACATCATCTTTAGCCATGTAATAAGTATAAAAATAACAAAAGTTCTTCTCTGCTAGCATAACATGTATTTTATTAAAATCTTTCTAGGTTTTTATTTAAAAATAACAATTATTCACTTACATTTATATTATTCGCTCAATGTTAACTAAAAAATATTTCAAAGTTTTTTAAATAATTCGGATTTTCTTTATTATTATTATTATTATCTATGTACATTGACAATCCAACACGAGAAAACACAACAACCCGCACTCTTTACAGATACGAAACTGACCTCTCTCTGTAAAATGTGTTGAAATAACTACTTTAGGCCTAAATTTAGGATAAGCCTTTTTGTACCCCGG
>JABUQX010053527.1:0-10408 GCA_015478945.1 Trachelipus rathkii
TACAAACCAGGAGATCTGGATGTACCGAATACATTCAACCTATGTAGAGAGGTATGAACTTACATACTTGGATGTAATTTTGGAGTATAATGATATGATACCAATACTGGAAGATCATAATAGAAAATACGGATTGTACAAGGAGGGAAGTTATCATCAATATTTTTAACTGCGATGTAATTATGTAATCAGATTTTAGAATAGAACAACTTTCTAACTTATACATAGAGAAGAAAAAACCGTAAAGACATACCTGAAAAGGGGGGTATGGGCAACTTCTATACATTAACTCACGCTCATTAGGTGTAAGCTTTAAGCAATTATAAAACTGTTTTATCATCTCCTTAATAATAAGATCTTAAAGACCATACACAAAGAGAACATGACACGTCCACCACCGGCATTTGTCTATTCCATAGTATTTAACTTAAGTAAACAAAATCACTGCTTTTTTCTACAAACAAATGTTCTTTTCAAAACTAATTGTTTTTCAAGAAATTTACCAGTGAAATAGTATTTTCTATATAAAATTAATAAATGTTCAAGAAAAAATAAAATGTACTCATATATAGAAACGGAATTTTGAAAATCAAAATATGTAATGAAGTTTACAAGCATAAAAAAGAAAAATTTTTCGCAACCGCGTGTAATATAGTTCGCGGTTTCATCGGCTTTTCCGCACGGGATCTCGCTTGAGCGGGGCTCTGCGTTTTGCTCAACGTAGTCTACAAAATAGTGAATTATTTATTATCTATTCTAGTGAATTAATAATTATCTTATTAATATTATTATAAATATGATATTCACTTAGTAAAAATAAAACACTTTAATACAAATCAAGCAGATAATTGTCACGCTCAGCTAAAAGACATGATTTTTATAAATGAGTTCTGTCTAAAGATAATAAAACCACTGCTCAAATACAATTAAGACAAAGTATTTTCATCCAATCACCAGAGAAGCGCTCAGGATATTAAAAAAACATGTTAATAGTCTAAACAAAAAGGACGATAAAAATTCTACAATCACATACAGTCATATAAGAAAGATATTCGGACAACACAAGTAAGGAAAACATTCTTTCTTAGCCTTATCATTAACTTTTAGATGCATGCTTTCAGTTGAAAAATAATATATAAATTAAAATTAATTAATTAACAATGTATTCTTGTCTATACTGGAATTACTTTTGACCTGGTATATAGGCTTAAATGCTTATACAAAAAGCTTATCCAAATAAAAATTGCTAAATTTATGCCTAACGTAGTTATTGCACACATTTTAAAGAAAAGGTATTTGAAATATTTGCCTGAATAGGCCTAAATGCCCGGATACAAAGTCTACTAATGTAAGGCTAAAGTAGCTTATTTCAACACATTACGAGGAGAGCAGTTTTCGTAATCGATAAGGAGTGCGGATGTTGGTTTTCTCGGTGATGGATTGTCAATGTAAACTAGTAATAAAATATAATAATAAAGGAAAGATCCGAAATTTTAAAAAAAAATGAAATATTTTTAGTTAAATGACGAATAATTATGATTGAAATTTGAATAAGTTGTATTTTTAAATAAAAACTAGAATGATTGTAATATAAATAATGTTATTTACAAGAAAATTTTTTGGTATTTTATACTTATTACATGTAAAGATGAGTAAAGCAGTAAGTCAATAAGAAAAAACGTGCATATGCTTGTGTAAGGGGCTAGGGCATGCCTTAATTGATTTAACTCTGATTATTCTTTTGAGGTACGTAAAATATGTTTTTAACAAAATTTTCATAAAATGTATAAAAATTATTTTAAAACTTGTATAATATAAAATAAAATATTAACATTTAAAATAAATTCCTTTGTTAAAATAAAGCATTTAAAAATATTTTAAAGAAACTTTTGAAGGAAATGATTTATATTATATTGGTATTGACACTTATCGAATTAAATAAAAGAAGAAAGATGTTTAAAAAATATTTCATACAAAATAACTTATTTTATATTTTTCAACAGAGCCGGGTTGTTGTGTGTGTCGTATATGATAGTGTGTGTGTTGTGGTATTTGTTGTGTGTGTGTTGTGTGTGTTGTTAAATAATAATAACAATAGGGAAGAAGTAAAAGAATATAAATAATAAAAAATAAAAATAATAATAAAATAATAATAATTATGAATAAATAAAAAAATTTTAAACCTATACTAAAATTAAAAGACTAAAAAAAATAATCACAAATAATAATAACAACCTAAAAAGAAAGGTCTTAAAACATAATGTTAATAAATCTATTGAACTAAGAAGGGGTTAAATACAGTAGAGCAATAATAGCATATATTAAAACAGTTAAAACATTGAGTAATATTAACTGATCATAAAGCAGTAAAGCAGTAAAACAAAAGCAACTAATTCCTCTTGTAGCAAGCGAATGCTCAATGATAAATAGTACTCTTTGACTGTATCTACTTACTTAAATATTATGATTTAAAACAGTCAGGCAATATTTAGTTAATAGCATAATAACATGATATAGAGCGTAAAAATAATGAGTTAAAATTAGCAGTAAAAAATGATTTAAAGCCTAAAGGCATAAAACAAAGCTACTAACTCCTTTGTGATAGGTAACACCCTATGATTACTGAGTTACTGGTAGCTGTAAGTAATAAATAATAGTTAAGCAGTAAAACAATAGTTAAAGAGTAAAACATAGGTTAAAGCAGTAAAACAAATAAAAGCAGTAAAACAGTTACAACAAAGCATACTAAGCCTTTGTGCTAGGGTTAACCTCTAGTGATTTTTCTGATCTTACCTGCTTAAAGAGAATGTTTATAAAATACAATTAAAGCCTTTTGCACATGAGTTAAAGCAGATAAACATGAGTTCAAGCACTAAAGCAGTAAAACAAAAGCATACTAATCCCTTTGTTGCTAGTTAACACCTCTATTGATTTACGATTTTACTCGCTTAAGGTTGTAAAGTATATGTTTTTAAATTCCTACAATTGTAGTAAAATAAATGATTATATATCAGGCAAAGTATTAACTTTCTTAATACAAGTTTTTAAAATATATTAAAAGTAATAAGTTAAATTAAAAGAAAAAATATGTTAATAAATATTAAGTGTTAAATAATAAATAAAGTCTGAGAGTTCCGTTTTTGAGTTCGCGAAATGTTTTTAATAAAAATGTTAAGTATGAAATAAAAGTATGACTCATAGTATATAATTTTCATCGCGCGGGAAATTGCGCCTCTGGTCGCCGGGAGGGGTACGCGGAATATTGCGCCGCGGCGCAACGCGCGGCGGAACCGGTTGGTCGCACTTGGTGCGGGTTGACTGTCTTGCGCGAGAACTCGCGCCTTGGTGTTCCAATTATACTAGGGAACCGCAAATTATTACTCGTTGTATCATATACTAACACTATATGATAAAAAAGGTTAAAATCAATTCAATGCTGCGATCAATCACAAAGTTGAGGCATAATGCTGAGCCATATGCTGATGCACAAAGTTAGGCACAAAATTATCGAGTGGTGAGTGTAAGTGTAAGTGTATCTTTGTATGTAAGGTATAGGTGTGTATAGTGTCTAATGCAGTGTAGTGCTTATAATGTCATAGTGTGTATGTATGTAAGTGTAAGTGTTATGTGAGTGTGGATGTTAAAGTGTATATGGGTATGGGTATATCTATGGAGAATTGTAAGTGCTTATATGTTCATAGGTGTATGTAGTGTATAGTGAATGTGGTATAAGTTTCCATAGTGTAATGGTTGTATAATTAAATAGTTGTATATGATTCCATATGTAAGTGTCTATGTTTTGTTAGGATTGTTAGGCGAGTGTAAGGTCTAAGGTGGCGTATTGCTAATAAGAGCTACGGTTGTGCGGTGGTGGTGTGTTTGTGTGTTTTTAGTAATATATATATAATAGGCTATAAGTTTGGTCAGGTTAGCTCGAGCGGACGGGGGAAAGAGGGGGGAAAATTGGTCGAAAAAGACTAACTCATAGTAAGAACAATCCTAGCAACTTGTAATATACACAATCGATTCCTCATAACTTATAACCAGTAGACACCATATTAGGGCTTTCTATGCTAAGGAGGCTAGAAAAGCTAAAAAAGTGACACCAGTTTGCACTATATGCCAGTTTGCACTATTGGCATCCATGGCACTCATTGCATCACTGCCAACTCATGCACTCATTTGGCCACTCACTTGGAACTCACCTGCACTCATCTAATACACTCCCCCCCCTATATGCTATAGAGCATCCCTAGATTTACTAAGTACGGTGATTGGGAAACCATCAAGTTGAACCATCAATAAATCGTATCATCAAAAGCTAGCCATAATATATAGGTACTACAAAGATGACTACACAAGTTAGCCATAAAAAGTTGAAGCCATCAAAGTTGACCCATCAACAAAGGGAGCATCAAAGCTGGGGCATTTAAGTTGAGGCATGATTGGGAGCTATTAAAGTTGAGGCATCAAAGCGAGGCATCAAAGTTGAGACATCTGTCCCTGAACAAAGGTTGACCGAAAAAAATTGGGTTCTCATATGTCCTGGAAGAAAGGGTTGGTGGAAAAAATAGGCTGCCGAAAAATTAGGATGCCAAAAATTAGGTGGGCCAAAATGACCCATGGAAGACCAAAGGGGGTAGTGTTTTGTTACTATGTATAATTAGTGTAATGTAAGTTAAGTAGGAGTAGGGAGTGTAGTGTAGATAAGTGGATGGTTATAAGTGTAAGGTTGGTGTGTGGTTGGTCGTGTGCGTGTGGTGTGCAGGGTGTGTAGGTGATGCCGTAGTGGGCGGAGTGACACGTTCGCAATATATAATATATATTATATAATTAATTTATATAATATAAATATATTGATTAGCCTATGTTATTTGATAATAAGTTACATAATATATTTGTGTATGTGATGTGGAGATATAAATATTATAATATATTATATATATATAATATTATTATGTATATATATATAATATATATTAGATATATAGATTATTTTATAATACGTAGCACGTGGTGTGTGTGCGCGCGACGCAGTGAATAAGTGGACAGATGCAAACAGGTCAAATTCCTACATGACTCATGTTTACAAGATAACTACAAAGGAATGTGCGGTACCTGTACTTTGCCAAGATACTCTACTAAACGTCCCTTATTTAGAATGGCAATTTCAACCGAGCATATAATAATCTAACTAATCATCACTCACTTTATAGGATGGTCAATTCAGCCTTGTATACGTATCAAGCCGAAATTAATCAAGCAAGCGAAAATCTAGGCCAAAAATCAAAAAAACGGCTAAGCCCCAAAGGGGCAAAATAGGGGGCCAATATCTATAAGGCTTCGCTCCGTCTGTCTCGCCCTTCTCGTAAGGCATCAAAAAGGTCCAAGGCCAAAAGGTAAGTGCCAAAAGTCAATCAAAATAGATCCGGGTAAAACAGCGCCTCCCGTTGTAAATGGTCCGAATATCTTGTATACTATTCGTTGTGCTGGAGTAGAGCGAACAGAGCCTAAAATAGTAGCATAACACAATAAATATGTACAAATATTTAGTATTACATTGAAAAGCTTGGTCAGTTTTAAATAAATAACGTAAGCTTTCGATCCGTGATCCTCTGTCAGACGTAGTGTGATGAAGACTGAAAAATTATTTAAATTAAAAACGGAGAAAGGAAGAAAAAAGAAAATGAAATTAAAACTTTTATTTTTAAGAATTTTTTGAAAAGTTATCCCTCAGTGGCGTATACAGGAGGGGGGCAGGGGGGCACTGCCCCCCCCCTGAAGCGGTTAATCTATTGAGTTACCGCGATTTGATCCTAACGTCCATCGAGTGGCCGTTAAGTAACGAATTACGAATTATTATAATATATTAATATTATATTTATATAAATATATAATTATTATATATATTATATATATATATAATATATATTATATATATTATAATTTATATATATAATATATAATATATCATATATAAATATATATATATATATTATTGATAATAAATTACAAAATTGTGTTAATATAATATTTAGTAAATAAGATATATATTAAAGAAATATTTTCATAAAATATATAATATCTATATATATATGATGTTATTTAAATAATATGATTATATATAATATATAATTATATATATATATATAGTATATTATATTTATATAGTATATATGATAATATTATTATAAATATATTATATAAATATAATTATTTATTATATATTATATACGAGTAATATGGAAGCTAGTTGCATCGTATTTTCCCCATCCTCTTGGCGATCCGCGTCTTATCACACATTCTATAATGCCTTTAATTTGTAGATAAAACTGTGTTGTTTTTATCTATGCTTTTTTTTAATATTGATATTTAAATAATATCAATTTTAGATTTTGTGTTCAGTCGGATTCTCCAATCTTACTAAGTTGGTTTTAAGGTTCCAGTAGCATGAAATATCACCCGTGACGCACTTTATAATCTAAACCGTACCCCCCTCCGCTCTATGAAATGTTTTATAGTATCACTTCATACAATCATTGATTTGGAGATTCCTTACGGTACGTTTTACTAAATTATTATAAAATTTTGTGATTACTCATGAAGGAATTTTGTAACAAATGATCTTACTTGTCCATATGAGGTAGCTTCATTAGAAAAACTCATTTTGCATTACAGATCGACGAGTCAACCTTAGTTTGCTATACTCAATTTTTCTGTAACATTTGAATGTTTAAAAATATTACTAATTACGGTAATGCACTCAATTACAGTAGTAAAACCGATATATTTATGTAATATATATATATATATATAAATATATAATATATATATTATATATTAATTATATATATATAATTATAATATTACTATAAATATAATATTATATATAAATAATAATATATATATACTATTATATTATTATATAATATATATAAATCTATATATATATGATATAATAATGTATTATATATAATAATATATATATAAATTATATAATACTAATATAATATATATATAAATATATGATATTATATATATATATATAATATATATTATATAATATTTGAATTTAAGCAATGATACGCGTAAAATATTTAAACTAGGAGGGCTCTGTTGAACGATATATGAAGAATCAAATAGACTGCTAAGGTTAAAAGTAATACAAATTATTAACATTTATAGGCTATTTAAATACACATGAGTCTTTCGTCCTATTTGCCAATAGGATCAAATGTATTTATATAGTTACTAACATTAAAAAAAGCAAAAATTATTAGATATAAGATTAAAATTTAAAGTTTTTGATAATTAAGTATTTCAAATTATTTGTTTTTAGCACAAAATAAAGTGTGTATTATGTCAATTTTGTACATTTGTATATTGAAATTATTTGGAATTGATAATGCAAAAAGATTCGATAGAGTTTACTTTTTGTAATTTGTTAAGTAAAATAGTGTCATTTGGTTAATTTAATGAATTGATTTAAGTAGCGATGGAGTTCATTAATTTTGTATATCATGTATGAAGTATGTTTGTGTGAAATGACGTTTAAAATCATGTGTTCCACCTATGTAGAGGGAGTCGCATTCTTTACAGGGTTTTTATACCATTGAAAAGTCATTAAGGGGGCGGGTGTGAATATGAGGTTTAAAGGTTTTTTTAAGAGGGAAGATAGGAAGTGAAACGTAGAGTTCTTGGAAAGATATTTCCTAATGTGGTTTGAGAGAACTTGAGGAGAGGGAAGAATTTCGAATTAAGGGACGTGCTAGGATTGTAGTACTCCTGTTAGCTTTCATGCCTTTATGGAGATCTGCGGGAGGTAAAGAAATTTTTGAATTGGAGGTAGAAATCAAGTTCAGGTTAAGAGTATGGCGGAGGAACATATTAGGAAAGAACGTAAAAAAAAGGAAAAGGAGTACAATTTATTAGTGTTCTACATATGATGAAGACAACCATGGATTTAAAGTAAGGGTTGTGATTAGTTTCTGATAAATAGAATGTGAAATGTTAGAGTGACCAAGTCACTGAATATCTAAAAACGGTAAGGTTTGTTTTTTGATGAGTGTGCAATGTTTAATTAGTAGTGGCTAGGGTTATGAATTAAAGTATGATTGAGTTATAGGAAGGAACAGCAGCAAAAATATGTCCTACGTAGCGAATGACCATTTTGTGCAAAATAAAGGAGGTGAGAAGATATGGTATATAAAATGATCCATGAAAAGGATTACTAAAGTAGAGAAGAGGGGAGCCATACTAAGACCAGAGTTGTTTGAAGAAAGAATTTAAATTCGAAGAAATTGTGGTCAAGATGAGGTTAATAAGTTGCTTGCAAGAAGGAAGATATTGAAAATTAAAATGGTTTTCAACTAATGATGCTTCAAAAGTAGGAGGCAAAGGGAAGGACAGATGTTGAAGAGTGATAAACGAACATTCAAATAAGAATGTGAGTAAAGGGTTAATATTTGGGATTGTCTAACTGAAATCTTTCCATTTTGGATAAGTGTTAATTAGAAATGTTTAAAAGGGGTTTTAGTTTTGAGAGGACTGCCTTTAGAAGGTTGTAAGTATGTGGGGAAAAAAAAAGTGTCAGATGTGATATGATGGGATCTGAAGAAGGGGTAAGATTAGTATGTTTTTCTAGGGAGACCATAAAATTTTTAGAGAATTCTGAATTTATAAGATAAGATCGTTGTTGGAGGTGGAAAACAGAAGATGATTTTAGGTGCGGATTAATAGAAATTTGAGTTTAAGGGATTTTAGTAAGGGGAGTAAGTTTGTTACAAAAGAAAGGTTCTACATTTTGGATTAATCATGGTGTGAGAATAACAATCGTATTGGCCTATGTCTAGCGTGTAACAAGTGATATTCCTATATAATTTGTAGGTGATTTAAAGCGAGGTAAATATCAGAGTTGATTTTTTAGTGTTAACATAAAGTATTACTTAATAATCCCTAATAAAAATCAAATATAAAAATTGATAGTCCTTAAGACTTCCAATTTCAAAACAATGAAAAATTGTGTGAAAGGATTCTCTTTCTGTACGAGAAACATCAAATCTGAGCCAAGTAGAATCTTCGGTCTATAATTAATAATTCGATATTATCCGGTTTTGAAAATTTAGTCCAATCACTGTTATAAAATATTTTATCAAACTTTTTTTTAAGATTTCTTCTTTTAATATTAACCTGAAGATCCTTCTTATTATGCGCATAATCCAGAAGTTTAGAGAAATGATCCAGGGAGTCAGGAAATTGAAGATACTAATGGTGTTGGAAGTTCTTAAAGTCATTAGAGCAAATTCTAAAGGCTTGTTTTATTTCCTGTTTAATATTATTTATCTTAGTAATTAGAATCTGTCTATAGATTTCTGGGAATGGTTCAGAAGTTCTTGAAAAGATAGAATTTTATATAAGAGTTATATGATCAGGTAAACGTTCGTTTACCAGATGCAAAACTAAGGAGAGAGGGAGAGGGGCACCTAGGTGCTATATTTCCCTATATGCAGGAACAAAAAGCTCTCAAACTCCTTTTGAATTACAAGGGAAAATACTGAGCGCGCTGAATGCCTAACAATGCTAACTTTAGTTAAAGATTCAAACTGAACGGATTGGGGACTTGTGGAAGCTGCCTTGAGAGGCCCCAGCCGAAGGGATTATTTTAGACGCCGCCGGACGAATCGGTCGTGTTGTCAGGATATCATAGGCCAAAAGCCTGTAGGTTTCTAGCAAACATTATTATTATTATATCCAATTAACTTTGTCTATTCCATAATTAAGTACTTTCTGACCATTGTGATTACGAAATTGATTATATCATCTGTCATATTATTATTTCACGTGCACAATTAATAAACTTCAAAAGCAGAAAAACCCTATTCTGATTTTCTAAATATAATTACGTCTTTAGCTCATCTGAGTAATAACCTTAGATCAAATCTGGCGACAGCCCATAGTGACCTTACATCATTAGTATTAATTATTATAATTAAAAATCCCCTTCTGAACAGTGATCGACGGTGTGAAAAAAAAAAAGTAATTGAATATACTGTGAAATTTTGTGAAGTGTTATCAAAAATTAACTGTGTAATCGTGCTATTCATTAATAACTGTGGAAAGTGATATCTGATAATAAATAATTTATAATAATACTGCTTGAAGAAATAAAGCGGTATTAGAAAAAAAAAAAAAAAAAAGAAGAAAAAAGAAATTTGAAACGCTTCAAATAACGAACTTTTTGCTCTCTGACAGCAAACTCAACCGAGCCTTTTAGTACTAAAACTTTGAAAAAAAAAAAAAACTCTCTCAAGTACTTCTTTGTTCTGAAAAACAGATATGGGAGCGAATAAGAAAACTACCCCGCGTCTTAAGGTGGGGAGAGGAAAACCCACTTCCCCCAAAGGCCAGT
>JABUQX010053528.1:0-13757 GCA_015478945.1 Trachelipus rathkii
GAGGATAGAGAGAGAGCAAGAGGAAGAGAGAGAGAGACGAAGAAGAGATAGAAGAGAGAGAAGAAGAAGAGAGAGAGAGCAGAGGAGAGAGAGAGAAGAGAGAGAGAGAGAATATTTCTCTACTCTGAAAAGACTTCAAAACCATATTTCTCATTTCTGGTGGAGAGGATGAAGACTTACTAAACTGTCTATAACTTGTTAATCATAGACTACACAATATAAAGGACGAAAATATCAAATCAGTTTGTTTTAAGAGAGAGGAAGGAAGAACGAACTTTTTCCCTCATTTAGATTTATAAAATACACGTTTTCCTTTTTTCTGTATTTTGAAATTGTACCAATTATAGATTATGTATTCATTATTCAGATTTTATATAATATATATAATATTATAATATATATATATAGTACATCATATATAATATCCCCCTACATATGTATAGCTTGTGAAGTGCTCTCTTCTTCACTCACTACGTATATATTATATATATTGTTGTATCTCTGTACTTATTAAAGATTATAATATATAAATTACTATATCTATAGTATATCACTCGTTGGATATTATCTTATATACTATAAGATTTCACTTCTCAACCTTCCTCCTGTACAAAACTGCCGAAGGTTTTGGCTATGCCCAGTATTATATATAGCCTATTATGAATACTCCTATATCTCTATATATTCTATTAGTATAATAATATGGTATATTATATATATATATATATAAATATATATAGAAATTTAAGTTATCTTGATAGATGTCCAATGTATTACACACTAGTATATTGTTGTACTCTGTACTTCATTACAAGATTATAACTATATATATATATTACGGCCCTATATATATATATATATATCATTACTTTATTATATATTATATAGTATATCTTATATATAGTAGATTCTACTATATATTAATTTTTATGTTTATATATATATATATATATTACTTTAGCCAGATCTAACTAAAACAATGAAAATATTAAAAACAATCATAATATCACATTAATTATTCATAAGGTTTACATAATAATAATAATAATAATAATAATAATAATTATAATTAATAATAATAATTAATAATAATAATAATAAGATAATATAATTAGGAAAACAAATGTATGCCACGGTATTGTTTAATAAATTACTTTATCACGTATGCTCTACAAGCACAGTTATTATTTATTTAAAATTTAAAATTAATAATGCTAATTGAGAGTTGGTAAACCTACATTTTGAAGCAAAAGTCATGTAGGTTTAAAATAAAGTTAAAAAAAATATAAAAAAAATTAAGCTAATTTCCTATCAATGTGTTATATTTTAGTATCTGTTTACAAAGTCCCTTTGCAAATATTATATATAAATAATTCTTCATTTTTATTTCTTATATATTACTATTATATATATATTTTATATATATATACCTATATAATATTATATATATATATATATAGTATCATAGTATATATATATACTATCAATATAAATATCTTCATTTTATTTCTATTAGTCATGGAAGCTTATGAATTTTTGCCGATAGATGACGATGACGATTAGAGAAAATTTTGCCGATGACGAACGATGACGATGCTGATGACGATTAATTGAAAAAAAAAACTATTTTAAATTTCTCTCTCTCCTCTCTCTCTCTCTCTTCTCTCATCTAATATTTACTATCTACATCTATATCTCTATCCACTATATTATCTCACAATTATATATTATATATATATATATATAATATATATCATTATATATATATTACTACTATTATATATATATATATATATATTATATATATATATATATTATTATATATATATATAGGCATGTAGACAGGAGGGTCAGGGGGGTTCAACCTCCCGAAATTATTTTAGTGATCGAAATTTTCTTTAGAGTTTCTGATAATGAATAATAATAATAAATAATAATAATAATAAATAATAATAATAATAATAAAATAATCAATAATAATAATAATAATAATCAATAATAATATCTATAATAATACATAAAATATTATAATAATAATACATAATAATAATAAGTATAATAAAAGTAAATAATATCAATATAATATAATAATAATAATAAATAATAAAAATAACTAATAGAAATAATAGAGAATCACTAATAGAGGAGATAATTATAATAATATATAATAAAATAATAATAATAATAATACATAATAATAAGAAGAACGGTTAATTAATGAAAAATGAAAAGTTTAGATTGCCGGAAATATGAGTCGTTCGTGGTTCGAAACGATATTTAGATCAAGTGCTGTTCTTCATACATGTATCTAAAAAAAAATAATTATTTAGACGAGGAACTTAAATGTAAGGTTTCGAAGTTTGCAGATGATAACAAATGCACCTCAGTAAAGGAATAATGAGTGATGTATAAAGACTGTTTAAAAGATAAGAGACGGGACTGTAATAGTTTTGATGGATGATCATGTTCATTCCTTCTTCAGCTAACGTTTTTCTTTCCTCCTCCATTCTTCAAAATAAAATATATTCTTTCCTCATAACCATGGTTACCGATCGTTGTTATTCTCTGGCCATTCAGGTTAGAGACAGTGCATATCGGGTGTGAAAAAATTCTCGTTCTCCTAATCACGTTCTCTCGCTAATTTTCATTCTCACTAGAAATCGATTGCAGCGGGATACTCGTTAGACGAGCCAAAGCGGGCTTCATCAAGAAAGTGCGCTAACTCCTTGGTTCTCCTAACTGACAAATCTTTCATCGCTAAGCAACTTCTGTAAATCTCGCCTTTCCTCACTCTTATTCGCAGTCTGATCATTGTCGTTGCTAATTAGTTGTCCAACTTGAAAAGCTAATCTATTCGCCCCTCGCTCACTAGTATTTCTCTAAGTCTCTGAGTTAACTAGCATTTCCTCCTCTAGTTGTTGGAAGCTCTCACATGTCCACCTATTCCGAAAAAAGAAGTCGATCCGCTCTGATCTTCTAACTATCGCCTGTAGTCTCACTCTGTATCTTATCTAAGATTCTTATTGCAAACCCTTTCAAACTCACTTCTTAGATCATCTGAAAACTCACTCCTATCGCCAGTACGGCTCTCGTTGCACGAGTCTACTGGCGATATACACATCCTATCGCTAACCGATTTATCGTTTTTCAATTTTAGAACTACAGGGAGCACTTTGCCTGGTGTGGCGTTGACTTATCCAATAGCATTTGACCAGGGGTATATGCATAGCGTCACTGCTCTCAAGCTCTCTCCTCTTGGTTTCCTCCTTCTCTTTTGCTGTAGCCTTATATTCTAGCTTTCTTTACAAATCTCTTCAATTATCGTGGGTTGATGGCGAAGTTCTTCTTCTTTTTCTGTCAATAGTGTGGTTCCTCAGGGGTTTTGTCTTATCTCCAACTTTATTCCTCTTTTTTCATTAATGATCTTCTCACCTGCACCTCTAACTTCCCCCTACTCCGATGACTCGATCATTCTTTAACTCATATCAATTCTACTCCTACTTTTTACTTCTGAAATTGCTTCTCTCTCTAATCTTTCTGACTTTTATTTCCGCTGATGTGATAGAATACTTTGGTGATAATTCTAAGTTCTTTTAAAAAAATCCCAACTTAAAAAATTCGCCTTCTCCAAATTACCTTCTAACTTTCCTGTCTCTTCGACGGTTCTTCCTTCTCTGATTACAATATAAAACATTTCCCTGGCCCTTAACAATTTGAACAAAACAACAATGATCTTGGAAACCATCACATCACAACGGGTTGCTAGGGCGGCCTCAAAACTGGAAGTTCTGTGTAGACTGTGAGACTTTTCTCTTTTTCTCAGTTGCTCCGCTATACACAAGTCTAATCCGCCTTTATGAGTACTGCTCTCATATCTCGCGGGTGGCTCTGGTTCTCACGCTTTGGACCAGGGTCGATCAACAGGACAAACGCACTTATAAACTGTTCTGTACTTATTGGTTCACTATGACCCTCTATCTTTTGCGAGGCGATGTTGTCGCTTTATCCTCCATCCTAGAGGTTACTCACGCGGCAAGTGCTCGAGGTGAACTTATCACTCGCGTTACACCCTTTACGACGCCTTCGAAGCACAATAAGGTGCTGTATCCCTGCGCAGAGTATTGCTGTTGACATTGGCAAATCAAAGGTTAGCTTTGCTGTTTAGGTTGCTTCCATTCTTTCACCACCTTCTGTTTTTTGGAATTCTCTTCCATCTTCTGTATTCCTACTGAATTTAAATCTCCTTCACTTTTGAAAGCCTGCGTCTGTCCAGTGTGCCGTAATTTCTGCTGCCTAGTAGCAAGAATAGATACTTTATTCATTAAGTACTTCACCCCGTGTGTGATGGGCTCAGCGCTGGTGGTTCGATGCACATAACTGTAAAAAATCCTTGATAATGGGTAGATATGTGGCAAATGATTGAACATGAAATTCTCTCATATTTTTCCTCGCTATCTCCAAACATCTTCATGTATTCAACGATATCCTCGCCAGATAAATCGTTACTTTTCACCATACCCTCAGATGGACCATGTCGCAACCACACAATTTTTACTTTCAAATTTTAAATTTAACCCTTTAGACTTCTAATACTCACAAACACAAAATCTACCATCAGCTCTCTACCACCAACTCAATCATAGTCGAATTCTTGTGCCAATCTCTTTGTATTTCCCCTCTCATTCTTCCACTTATATGATCTACACATCTCAAACACAATTACCAATAACCACACACTCATTTTCAACAGTTTCCTTCTCATTCTTTGTTTCTAGTCACAGCGAGCAAGGTCCATCGAAATTTCCCTTTCTAGATACATTCATCACCTCTCTCTCTTATCCTCCTCAACATTTATTCCTCTGACATTTTCATATTACAGATCTACGATTCAACAACTTTTTGGCCGAGCGATTAGAAGGGCGCTTACTGCCGATCACAACCTTTCTCCGAGGCATGCATTAGCATTTCCTGGCTAAGAAGTGGTAGAGGCAGCCACCTAACCACCGCTCCCTTAGTCGCTCTTTCACGACACGCAGGACATACGATGTGGGCAATGTTTTCTCCAACTATGTTATCACGGATTGGGATGTCTGTTATGATTTGTCAGAAGCATATGCACTCCGGTTGTGACTATTAAGTATGATGTATATATACTTTGTCGTTCTGGAGGATGTTGGGTGGATATGAACGCATATAACAAGAAAGGCGAACATTAGGCACTGTAATGTCATACATAACATAATATGTCAGAAAAATGGGATAATATATATATATCATAGTTATGATTATTCATCTATCTTAATATTATTCATATATCATTATTTATACATATATAGAGGTATATATAAGTATATATATTATATTATTACTATATATACCTAATATATATATATCCTTATATTATAAATAGTTTTACGTCAATGTACATCCACTAAAATAAAATTATTATCATTATCTATTATTATTATTATTAAATATTAATATTAATGTATTATTATTATTATATCATTATATTATTATTATTATTATTACCTTATGTTTTAATATTATTTTCAAATTTATTAATCACTTGTTACATAATCGGCCAAGGATAAAACTTCGAAATTTGCGATGACGATGACGATGACGACGTTTTTAAAAAATATGCCGATTTTTGCCGATGACGATAACGATGACTTATGCCTATCATCTAATAATATATATATATCATATATATAATATATATATATTTATATATATATATATATACTATTATATATATTATATATTTATATATATATATATTTCGCTAAAATCTAATATTGAAAGAAAAGCAGAGCTGAAGTTCTATTTACCATAGGTACACGGTAAAACAAAAAAATTTAATAATCATTAAACCGTCAAAAAAACAAAAAATTGGGTTTGAAGAATTGGATGAAAAGAAAAATGTACCTGAACAGAACAGAATCGCACAGCATAGAGGACTTAGTGTCACGATTCTCATGCACATGTTAGAATGCCAATGACGCTATTTACAAAACCTGATGATGATTGATGAGACGCACTTCGATAAAGGAAATCTCACATTTTAATGCAATGAAATTCGTGGCATGCAGAAAATAGCTGAACATTTAGGAAACAACATTTGCTCCTCGTATTGTTATGGGTAAGCGATCGTAAAAGCCTATATACACGTGCGATATAATCAATTAAATTACAACTAAGAAAGAAGACATCATACAAAAACAAATACATACATACATAAGATTTCATTAAAGAAATAAGCATGTCTTTAATTTTCTATGCTCAATAATAAAGAGAATAGGTTTGTTCAGTTAAAGTATTGCAATAAACATAAGAAAGACTTAGGTAAAAGCCTGGGATTTCTATCATTTTCCGCTCTCCAATTGTTTAAAAAATGTTTTCCTATAGTTTACAATTCAAGATTAATTTACATGTGTTACCATGTTTTTAGTTCGATTCTCTACTACATTTAGTTTGCTACGAGCGAATTTTTAGAAACACATATATCCGAGGGTTCAATTCGGGATTTATTATTATTTATATCATACTATAGTAATACTATTACTATATACTATAATATATTATATATATATATATATATCTATATATACTATATATATATATTACTTTAGTATATAGGTATTACTAACTTATTATTACTTATAGTATATATAATATATATATGTCTTTCTCCTTTTTTCGTCATTTTGGATTCTTTAGTTTTTATGGCTTCATTCGATTTTTATCTTTAACGACAGTCAAATTTTATTGCTTTAAACGATTTTCGTCCTTATGCACGCAAAGTTTTTATTAGCGCATTCGACTTTCGTCTCTATCGACATTTGAATTTTATTAGCGCAAGCGATTCTTTACTTTATGTCTTGTGGGGGCTATCCCTCACATTTCAATTTCTGTTACTTAAGTTTTTGTAGGGGTTTGTAGTACTGTTTCAGCAACTTCTGTGATGTCTATCCGCTACTCCCCATTTTCTTGTTATTCTGATCCGATCTTTCACCGAAGATGCTTCTGTTTTGTTTAGTGCTCCAGTTCACTTTTCTGATCTAGGACGTCATCGCCGTGTTTGCAACAATATTCTCTACAGTATATGTTTTTGTGCATACCTTGTGAAAGTGTTAACGATTTTAAGCTCGGGGTGAGTGTCTGTGGCATTTCTAATTTTAAGTTTCTATAGTGTTTAATATTAAAAAAGGCTTTTTAACATTAAGGTGCTTTTTATATTTTATAAAACAAATTTATTTCAGTGCCACAGTATGTAAATTTAGTTACAGTGCAAAATTCTATTATTTTTTTATGTATGTGTCGAACAAACGTTAAATTCCTAAAGCCCTCTTGGAAGCAAACTTTTTCGCATAATCTATTCACTTTGATGTATTTTTTAATAAATTTATTATTATTTTGTTGTTGTTGTCATTTTAATTATCGATTTTATAATGTGTTACTAATTTTTTGTATAGGTTTTTACATCTTTTGCCTCTGTGATTTTGCATTGCTTTCGTATGGTTTGTTTTGCATGCGTTTGATAATTTTGGAGTGATACATCCTTTCTTTTACTTCCTATGATGTCCCTCCCACCTTCAATATATATATCATATATATATATGATATATATATATATATATATATATATATATATATATATATATATTATATAATATATATATATTATATATCATACTAATATATATAAGGCGTTTGGTCGACTTTTAAAACTTTGATAAGGTACAGGTCATGATTAGATGCAATTTTAGTGAACAAAACCAAATTGTGATTTTGGAATTCATATTTGAATAAAAATCGGTGGTCAAATCTTGAAAAATTGTGTTAAATATTTCGAGTTGCCATGTTTCGAATTTACATAAAAAGTCGCTATGCTCTCGACCTGCAATCTCTCGCGTTTGCATCACAGCGTTAGTGTTGCCATATGCGTAATATGCATTTTAAAACACACTTTGCATTCCCTTAGGCTTAGGCTATTACTGTTCTTACATGTTTGCTAACATGAAGGAGAGTGATTGCTGACATTTTTTCGTTATATTATATACTATATATACTATATATATATATATATTATATATATAAATGTATTGTTTATATATACATGTATGAAATATAATGGATAATATTATATTTATATTATATTATATTATATTATATATATTATATATATTAAAAAAATGTGGCTAAACAATGTATAATTACATAAAAGTGTCTATTTCTATTGTATTTACTTATTTTGTTCAATATTTATGTATTTATTTATGGTATTTTAATGCTAAGATAATCTGTAACTAAAGTTATTTTTTCTTCCAAAGATATGAAGTACCTTATTTGTTGATTTATATAAATACAATGAGCAACAAACGAAAAGCAACAAGTGCGATAAATTATTAAAGGAAAATATATTTATTAACAGTGTACGGTCGAAGCGAAGAAAACGGAAAACATTGCATTACGTTATAGAATAACATCACAAATAGAATTCAATGCGTTCACGGGCCAATATTGCGCAGGCGGGCGCACGCATAGGTTTCGCGCTAAGTCACGCCTGCGGGCGCGCGCTCGCGTGGGGCCTTCACGCAACCCGTTAAACAAAATAGGAGTGACTATGGTGACTACTACCACTTAGAGGGTTGAAACCAGTGTATTCGATCTCAGCACCTATCATTGCATAGGGTTTGATGTAACATAACTTATACAAGTCAAAAGTAAGTTTGGGTTTGGGATTCAGGCACCGCACTACTCTCTCTCAGCTTACACTCAGCCTCCATTCTGACTGCTCCGGAGTCTGGCCGACTCCTTCTCGGACTCCGACTCCTTCCTCAGCTATGCACTCTGTACTTTATTTCTTCTTTTTTTCTTCTGGGAGGAATTAAAATATAATTGTTTTTCGGATAATAATTTTTGAAATAGGACTAGCCGCTACTGGTATATATTATTATATATATATATATATATAATATATATATATATTAATATATATATATATATATATATATATATATATATATATATATATATATATATATATATATATAATTTATATATATATAATATATATCTATTATAATAATATATATATTATATAAAGTTCGAACCTCAAAATTCCCTTTCGCTCAAAAGCTCAAACCTAAAGAGCTTAGAGCCTTCCCTCAAAAGGTCGGGTACAAAGCTTATTCATTATAATAATGAACAATAGCTAAACACTTAGCGGGGGGTGCCAATAGGGGTACGTAAAGTTTAAAAGATAACGAGCAATAGAACTCGAAAATAAAACTCGAGCCCTAACCCTGTGACTCAATACAAATATATATATTATTATATATATTATTAAATATTTTTTATTTATAGTTGTACGTGCTGAAATAGATAATATATACACATATATTTTTCTTTGTAGTTAAAATTATTACAACGCTATATATATATATATTTTATATATATTATATATATATATATATATATATATATATATATAATATATATATATATATATATATATATATATATATATTTTTTATATATATTATATATTAAGATAATTTCGCAGAAGCATGTCGCGCCTTGTTTCACCCGTTTAGCAAATGCTACAACCAAGTTTGGGGCTCAACACCCTTCGGGGTGCAGGGATACGTAACCTCATCGTAACTAGATTAAGTTTCAAAAGAGGGGATGTGAGCTATCTAAAACTCCCTAAGGGATGTCCGATTACTTTCTGGAACAGACTGCTTACGCCAACATTGTTGTTATGACTGGGTGAACTCACTCTGCACTGAAACTGAACTCCTACCTTCTGTCAGTCATTCAGGTATAAGTTAATTCCTCAAAAACAGCACGCTAACTTGGAAAAACTATGATATAGCTGAAATGATAGCATAATGGCGTTATTTAAATATGAAATTTTGTAACCTCGTAACATATTAAATATCATTTTTCGCGGATTGCCTGAAAATCGGGACCTAGTTTCCATTTTAATAAGGAAGGAAGTATTATAAAGAAAATTGCAAAACACAACACATAATCTGTACTTGTCCACCATTAAAGAAGGTAATAATACTATTTTGTCAACTTCTAGATTACCTTCCCTAATCCGTACTGCTAAATGTTACCTATACTTTTACTTTTTTGTAGGTTCCATTAGAGGAGAGGGAATATTTGAAAGACCAGAGATCAAAAATAAGACCAAAGGGATGTTTTCAGCTGGGAGCTGTTGATAAAGGTTCTGTTTTAAAAGATGGCAGTGCTGCAGCTTAAGAGTGCAGATTCAAAAGAAGAGGGATGTTGATTTGTGCACTACTCCATCAACGTCTTCACAGGAATTATTTTCGGAAACTGTAGATGAAGATTCAGGAGAGGTAATGATTGTAAAGGTTTTCTCTTATGATATATCATTTTAAAATTTGTAAATGTATTCTAGTGCTTAAATGCTTATAGTTATTATAACGAGATCCTTAATAATTATTTTAATAATACTATAACCTGACCTGTTTGTATCTCTATATAACAGTTTATTATAACGAAAATATTAATTCGCACTTGTACTAATATTTTAGTCAAGTGATGATGAATCCGAAGACTTTCGACCAAAAACATTACGACATGAAGTTTACAGCTTTCTGAAAACGTCAAGATATGCCATGGAATTTGTCAGAGCTGACGTTTCGTCAAATCTAGATGAACACCCTCCCAATGCAGTCCTGTTGGATTTAAAGACTATCAACTTGTTAGGGCCTAGTGTTGATGTGAAACAGATAATGATTGATAAATCAAAGTTGGACAGAGAAAAAATAGGATGATACTAAGAAGTAATGAAATACTCTGTGAAGATGTAGAAAAATTACTCTGTTGGCGTTGACGGAAAAGTTGACA
Source organism: Trachelipus rathkii (assembly GCA_015478945.1). Lineage (NCBI taxonomy): Eukaryota > Metazoa > Arthropoda > Malacostraca > Isopoda > Trachelipodidae > Trachelipus > Trachelipus rathkii. The sequence continues at coordinate 10,891 of JABUQX010053528.1, forward strand.
AGGGCACCTCGGTGTACAAAGATATTGAAGATGAACATGGAGGGATTAAGTTGAAGAAAGAAAAGACACAAGAGCACCATTTGACTTTCACAAACGAAGAGGCATCTGAATGTGGAACGTATCTTACTCATAGAGTCATCCCAGTTAAAGGTGCGACAGGTGCTGTTCTGGAGATTAGTGTAATTCATTATGCCGTAAATGTATATAAATATTACAAATAGGGACCAACCGGGGCGAGAATTTTGCCGGGGCCGGGGCCGGGGCGGGGTTAGCTAAAATTAGAAATGTAAGTCAAAAACACTGAAAGTCTTAAACTTAGGATGAAAATTAAATATAATTTCAATTAATTAATAATTTTATTTAAAAAAGGAATACATTTAATTATTTCAATTATAAATTTTTCGAAAGAATTTTTAGAAAATTGATTTCCTAGAAGAATAAGTTGTTATTAAATATATATATATATATTTAATATTATATATATATATATATATATATATATATATATATATATATCTATATATATATATATATATAGTATATAATATCTTTATATATATATATAAAATATATATATATATATATATTATTATATATATATATATATATATATATATAATATATATTATATATATATTATATATATATATATATATATATTATAATTTAATATATATATATATATATAAGTATACAAATATATATATATATACCTTATTACATGTTGGACAGTACGACGGGTGGTATTGGGAGTGATCGGGGCTTTTGTTATTGGAGGAAAGGAACCCTGCGGGAGGGGTTTATAGATTTTCTTGTGAACACTTTTTACAACCATAGAGATAGCTACAAATGGACGTGGTACAGATGGATTGGAGAGGGTAGAGGATACGAGGAGAATAATGATTGACTCTAATGCTTTAAAATAATAAACAAGACTGTTTAAGCGTGGGAAGAGCTACGTCGATCTCGGAGACTCGAATCAGGCGTTTGGTTGTAGGAAAGATTGAGAATAGAATGGTGTTTAAACCATATAAAAATGTAGGTTAGAAGAGTTTCATGGTGGGATAGTCTCGGAGCCGGAATGTAGAGTAAATTTAAGAGGGCAATGGACGGGTAAAAGGAGGATGTGGTGATGGAGGGGAGGTTGACGAGAGTTGGAGAGCATTGAGGGACGTCTCCCTGTGGGAGGTGTCTGAGGATGTTGTAAAAGTGAAACAACTAATGGAAGAAAAAAGAAACAAACTCCTTGGTGGACTGAACAAGTTCAACGGCGGTAAAGAGAAAATGAAATGTTTTAAAAAGTGGATAAGACTAGAGAAGTGGAGGAGAGGGAGGAAATGTTGGAAGCGAGAAGAGATGCTGAACAGATAAAAGAAGAGAAAAGGAAGCACCTGGGAAAGGATTGGAGGAGAATTGGAGAAGACCTTCAGGGACGAGAAAGCTAATCTACAACATTGCAAAAAAACTATAGAAAGGGCTCTGCCCCGCCATCCTAGCAATAAAAATGAAGATGGGAACATTATTACACAAGCCGTCGTATTAGCGAAGGTGGACGGAATATTTCGAAAATTCAGAACAGCTGCTGAAATACCCGAATAAGTATATAGAAGAAGAGGAATCAAATGGAAATCAGGACATATGTGGCGTTGGAAGAGCGGGGGATTGGCAGATTGTACCTGAGGAGGTGGAACAAGCAATAAGGCAGCAGGCGAGGATATGCTGTCTGTGGAGATATTGAGAGGAGCTGGTGAAGGGGGTGTTTTGTGGATGACGGAAGTAATGAATAAGAGCTGGAACGAAGGGAAAAAAACGGAGGATTGGAATAAATCGGTATTGTGTCCTATATATAAGAAAGTTGATAAAACCAACTGCAAAAATTACAGGGGAATTGCTTTGATGCCACATATTGCAAATGTGTACAAGAGAATATTGGAGAGAAGATTGAGGGACACAGTCGAACATAGACTGGATGAATGGCAGCATGGTTTTCGACTGGGAAGATCAACAATTGATTTGGTTTTTCACTGAAGATGATGTGTGAAAAGACATGAATTTAACCGGAAAGCAATATTTGGCCTTTATCGATTTAGAAAGGGCGTTCGACCGTGTTGAGGGAGATTTTGTGGAGGATCCTGGGGAAAAAGGAGTTGAGGTGCCTACTAAACTGATAAGAGCTATAAAAGCACGTATGTGGAAGATGTTTTGCAGAGGTGAAAACACGGATGATAGTAGTTGGTTTGTAATAACAACAGGTGTAAAACAAGAAAGTGTACTTTTCCCCAATTTTATTCATAACGTTTATGGACTATTGTGGCAAGGTGGTACAGGAAAGGGTGGGGTAGAGAGATCTTTGGATACGCGGATGATCTGGCGTTGATCTCGGAGTCAAGGGAGGCTCTGGAGAGGTTCATAGTGCATGGGACGAGGTTCTATTTGAGAAGGGAATGATAAATCAATAGGGGGAAGACGGAGGTTATGATGGAGTAGGGAACAGGAGGAGTTGAATATAGAATCTGGAGGGGAAGTACTGAAACAGACGGATCATCTTGAATTTAGGAGTTTATAGTGGAATAAGAAATGAAATGTTCAGGAGTTGAAGCCATAGAATTGGGAACGTTTTATGGACACTTGGCGTCGTTATAACCTTTGCTAAAGGACGTAATATACGATTGTAAAAGTCAACCTATAATATAATAACAGCATTATGAGGCCGCGGATATTAGCATATGGACATGAGGCTTGGACACTAAAAAAAAGCTAAAAAGTAAAGTAACGGCATGGAAATGAAGTATTAAGATTAATATTGGGGGTGACAAGATTGGATAGGAGGAGAATGATGAGTGAGGGCCGGTGTTGCGGAAGTGGAT
>JABUQX010053529.1:0-30000 GCA_015478945.1 Trachelipus rathkii
TAGAGAGATTCCTCTTTTTTCTTGCACATATAGGACGCTCATGTTGGCCGGCTCACTCCCTTCTTTTTTCCCTTAAAAACAAACATCCGCTTTTTAAATTCTTTTGGTGCTTTTAAAAAATCCGTGGTTTTTTTATTTTTTTGTTTAATTTCTTTTCATTTTTTGCATTCATTTCTTTTTAATAACAGCGATGTCCTTATCCTCATATTTTTTTTACTTGTCACTCCTGAAAAGGAATAGATTGAATTACTCAATGTTTTGCTATCATTTTATTTCTATAGGAACATTCTCCGAAGGAAAACTGTTCCAGATATTTCCAATAAATAGTTTTTTTCTGCCTTCAACTAAGAACTAACGTTTCCTGCTTCTATTGTTCGATCTGTACTCGCAATTTTCCAAATATCAGACAGCTTTTCATGTAGCTTTCATTCTATCAAACTAATTATATAACCTATTTATCTCTTAAATCCTCCATATCTTTGCACATTTCTCTTCTTATTTTTCAAATTACCTTGGATTTTCTAACTTTATAAATACGGGATGTAAACCTACGTAAATTTCACTCATATTATTTGCATGTCCGGTCTACTCAACGTTGACTGCACTCACCCATTTAGTTAATCTTCTAAATGATCTGTATCTTGTCATTTGTTCTTTGTATAATTTAAATTCTCTCCTTTTCCATAGGTCCCTAGATATCATCATCTGTTTGCATCCGTTTTATATAATTTTTCTTGACTCATCCATAAACATCCTTCTTCTTGTTTCACTTCCACCTTGTGTATTTAAATAATCCTTGCTCTTCTGCTTCATTTTTTATTTATTTTTTAATTACCTTGCACTTTTCTCGAATATGTCATTCCTCTAGCAGAATAAATCGTCCAAGTGGGTACACATTACTCTTATTAGTTCATTATCTCTCTTCCAAATAAATATTGTTGGATCTAATGGGCATTTCTCTCCTCTTACTTCTTTCACAGTTTTTACCACTTTATTATACCAAACCTTAGCTGCACCTTTCACCTCCATATTTTGTCTGTTCTTGCTTCTTTCGGAGGTGATATATAAAATGTTCTTTCAAGTTTATCTCCTTGTAGATATGCTGTCTTAATATCCATTGTTTAACATTTTCAACCATATTTTTTTTGAAATTCCTATACATAATTTTAAAGTTTCAGTAGCACATGTGGGTGCGTCTGTAGAATACTCTCCATCTTGTTTTTGAAACCTATCCCCACTAGCATTGCCTAACGAAAACCCCTCCTCCATCTTTTCTGTTTTTTCTGTCATTATGGCAGTGCTGGTGGGTTCATACTTTTTAAGTTCTTTATTTAAGGGCCTCGTACACTCCATTGTTTCAAAACTCCAGCTCTCAGACTAATTACTTTAGCATTTTTAAAATACGTTTGCCGCTCTCAAGATGAATGGAATCCCTAAATTACCTTCTCATCTGGTGGCACGAGTTGAATGTTTTTTGTCGAGTTACAAGTAAAAGATGCAGATCACGTTGTTCTGTCTTGTTCGTAGAGAGAATTCTGCGGCACATTGTAAGGTCATAAAGTTTATTGAGGCCAAAAATTCTGACTGGGTTTTATGATTATAGCATTTTCCATTGCTCTTCGCTTATTTATTTATACGCCTTCTATCATTTCCGCCTTGGGTCTTCTTTTTTTTTGCTCGGTACCTCTCACCTGCCTTTCCCTATCGTTTCTCTCTTCTGCTTGAAAATTCCTCTCTTTCTAGATTCATTTTTTCGTCGGTCATTTAATGTTGATTAAAATTCTGGTCTCTCACGCACTCCTCTTCCAACTCTTTCATATATTTTTTCTTCTTTCATTTTTCTATCTTGCCGGTTTTCTTCTAATTTTTCCGTAAATGTATTCTATTTTTACCTCTAAAGAGAAGCTCCATATTTCAACCATCTACAAGTTTGTCCTATTCCAATGATTCTTGCTGGACTCTCCATTCTTTCTCATTCTGATTCTTCCTTTTAGAGTAAACTTCCTCTCCAATTAACTGCTCCGACTCACTTTAATGATTCTCAATTTTCTATCAGGCCCGTATCATTTTTTTCACTGGCTTTTGCTTGAAAGTTAGGGATATAGTTTTTTCATGGCTATCAATCTTCTTTTAACATCCTTTCTTCGTTTCCTCTTTCTAAACTTGATGGTCTGTCTTGTTTATTACTGTAGAAATACCTATATTCCATCCTATTAATAATTGGTTTGGAGCAAATCTACCTTTAATATTAATCTATTTTTGGGAGCTTATGAACAATTCTAAACATACTTCTTTGTAGCCACTCCTTCCTCTTTTAGTTTTCTCAATTGAATCTTTTAATAAACCCACCATTTTATCACAAATCCCATTGCTCCAGAGGGCCTCTATCTCAGCTGTAGTACTTTAACAGCCTTTAAGATGTTAAACCTCTCGCCAAAACTTTTACCCTCGTTTTTGAAATTCCATCCGTTGCGCAGACAATACACTTCCCATGCTTCTATAAAATATTTATCTATCTTTTTCATATTTTTTATTCTATTTTCTCACCTTTTTTATTTTTTTACCCGAACTACTTGAAGTTGGTGAGTAGCCATATACATCATTATCAGAAATTTTCTCCCTTCCAATTCTTCTAAATCCATGGCTATTATTTCATCGAAGATTGTTGCCATCGAGAAACCTACATCGGTTTTGGTGGATTCTTCTTGTACATAATACAGACATCACAGCCTTCGCAAATCTTTTATTTCTTTCTCCACTTCTTTCATCACTTCAATCGAAACAATTTTATCTTTGTAGGCATCTTTCATAAGTTGTAATACCCTATTAAATGCCCTTTTCCAAACTGGAAATGTAATTTTCATAGTTTTCCCTTCCTTCACTCTGGGTTATTTATCCAGTTTTTCTCAAACCTTACAAACCAAACGTTTTCCCTTTTTTTATCCTTCTTTGAGCTTAATCTTTAAATGTTTATGTTGTTCGACTTGTCTATATTTTTTTCTAGATCTAAAAACACTTTTAATTCCCATTTCAACACAGATCTTCATCCTCTCCATGGGTTTTCTACCTATCAACAATGGTATATCTCCTCTAATTACTTCATTTTTAATTAAAAATTATAATTTCCTATTTGGCATGGTATATTTATACCTTTAATGGTTTCATATTTACTTTCTCCAAACACATAACTTCCATCTTTTTCTACTGACAGTTATTCATCTCCTTATCTCTGCACCACTTAACTCTTAACTTCATCATTCTCCGGCCTAGTCATCCCTCTCCAACTAAAGTTTTCGTACAACTTGTGTCTAGAATTCCTTCTATGTTTCCATATACTTCATCTTCCTCTTTTTCTACTCCGAAATAGCTTACTTTCTCTTCTTCATTATTCTTACTTTCTTTTTTGATTTCACCTGAAGTCTTTAAAAACTGTAAAGTTTCTTTCTTTATTGTTCCATTCCTTTGGGCATGCTTGTGCGTAATAATCCGATCCGCATATTACACACCTCGTTACTTTCCGGAACCTCATAGTTTTTTTCTTCTTGTATTTCTTTCTCCTTAGGTGGTCTATTCCATCATTTCCCTTCTGTTTCTTTTCTTTCTTTCTTCAATGATGTTACTTCAATAGGAAGCATTCTTATCGACATTATTTTTATTACATTGAAAGAAATTACCTCTTTTTCCACAACTGGCTAAAACCAATTGTTTCTTTTCTTCATCTATGCCCGTTCTCTCTAGAAGAAGGTATTCTCTCATATCGTATGTCATAGTTCCTCCTACAGCTGTTTCGCATTTTTTATACATTCTTCCAAACCTTTAAAGGAAAATCCGCATATCTTCATCCTGCTTCTTTGAAATACTGAAAAATTCTCTCATCTTATTGAATTAGTCAGTGACTTTGTCTTTACCGTATCTTAATCCCAATTTTTCTATTATTCACTGCTCCCCTTCCTTCTTCATAATCTTCATTTTTTATTTCCTTAGTTATTTCAAAAGTTTCTCCTCCTAATCTAAATTTTATATATAGTATTATAATATATATAGTATAATAGATACTAGAATATAGTCTATATATATATATATATATATATTATTATATAGTATATATATATTATATATATATATATTATTAATAGTATTATATTATATATAGTATATATAGTATATATATAGTAATATATATATACTATTATATATATATATATATAATATATATATATATATATATATATATATATATATATTATATATATATATATACTATATATATATAATATATATATATTAGGGAATGTCCACCGGAACTTCCGGCCGGACCTCGATTTTTTGGAAGTTCCGGTTCCGGCGGGAACTAAAAATGGAAACTTTTTTAACTTTTTCAAAACGTCTTTCTTAATAAAATTTCAGTATTGATTTGTCATTTATCACAGTTATGTTAAAAATTGAAAAAAGTATATATTGAAGATTGATATATGTGAGACATATCATTGATCATGACTTCTCCGAGCCTCTTATACTTCTTTCAAAAACTTTACCATATGAAACAAATCACTTTTCACACTCGAACCGGTAGCTTTAACACTCTAGAACGTAGATTTGGACAATTCTTTTTGAATTTTCTTTTATTTTATTTTTATTGTTGTACGCATTTACACGTGGAATATCTATTCTTCATAAAATTAGTTAAATAATCCTACATTTTTATATATAACAATTAACTTAATAAGTTTTAGAAAACAAACTTAATTTTGGTAATTTTAGTTTCTTTAATTTGTAACAATTTACAATATATACTATATAAGTATAGTTAATTATATATATATATACGATAAGCTTCTCGTGATACTTATATATATTCTATATATCATTAGTAACCAATAGAGTATATACTACTACTATACTACTACATATTACTATATATATATAATATATATATATAGTGAGGTATATATCACTATATATATATACATACTACTATCCACTACTCGTTAATTTTTTATTACCTCGTATAATAACCTGCGTACTCCTCAATTTCATTTCATTTCCTTTATCCTAAATCGCACTTGAAACAACCATGATCGAACTTCTACTTACGTATGGTAGACATGCATATCACTTACTCAGCATTAATTCGTAATAGCTCAGGATTATTATTATCATTACGAAGAATACCACACTCTTCATACAGTAAAAAAAATAAGCAAACATAATAACAATTAAAAGTTCAAATAACAAAGATTACGTAAAAAAAATCAGTTGACTTTAAATAACATATTTGGATCATTTTCTTGTGGTCCAATCCTGCTCTAAAAGACATCTTAGAACTGGGAATAATAAAATTAATGTACAGGAGTACTCTATTAGTATCTATTATTCATTATTCATTATCTATTATATAATTATATAGTTTACTATATCATATCGTAAACCAGACAACTTCGAATTTAATATTCGCATTTTACGAGACACAGAAAATATCTTACTAAACTGTTTAAGCAAAAACTTTAAAAATTTAAAGACAAGATATATGTTTTTATCAACTTAAAATGAAACTTATTTAGAATTTTTGCACATGTTGTGGTGTTCAGGAATAGAGTTCTCCTCCCATCGTCTCGGAGTTTAACGTCATCCGCTTATACTAAAACACGTTACCCCTCTTCTGAAAAAAGCTTTTTAAAAGAACTTTGAAGATGCCCGTAGAACTTTATATAAGCTGCGTTTATAGAAGCCTCGACTGAAGCCGGGCGGGCACACAGGCGCACATGCATCGTCCAGAGGCCGTTTGCGCACTTCTAGTCACGTAACGTCACAGTCAGGCGCCCCCCGGTTGTTAAAATCCTCGACTTCGGGAATTAATAAACGGGTGGGCTGGCGCCGAAGAATACTTTGTTTACAAACAAATCTTTTTACAAAAACATGTCGGAAATGGCTTGCCAAAAATTTTTTAATATTTCATTAACTTTATATTAAGGATGACCTGGATACTGAATAAACGTGTGATCAATTTCATAAAATAGGATATATAGATATTTTATAAATACGTTGTAATTAATAATTACTACTTCATTATCTAGCGATTGATGTATCTTTTTCACTAATAAACCCCTTAGTTGTCTGGCAAAAATAGTAAGGTCATTGGTTTTTATTTTCGGCGAAGATTTAGGGGGACAAGTGCCCCTGCCCCCCCCCTTGTATACGCCCAGGATAAGAGTATTGTTTACAATTGCCAGCTGATCCGACGGGCGCGCTCGGCCGTTTCCAGGGTACTCGTTTGTTTCCTGTTCTCTGATTGGTTTTGTATTTTTTTCAATTCGAAGCGTTTCTGAGTCCATTGCACACGGGCTGCGCTCGGGCTTCTGGAAACGCAGCTGTATAGTATATTCTTTTTTACTTAATAAATTTATGATCCGCTTATCCAAATTTTGGCTCCGAACTAAGAGCTCACAGTATGGGATATGACAAGATGCAAGATACTTCTAGAGAGACTCCACTTTGTTAATACCATTAATTAAAAGTAGAAAATGAGCTGCGTTTCCAGAAGTGCGAGTGGCAGCCCGTGTGCAAATCGAGCTCGGGAAAACCGCTCGATTGAAAAAAATACATTAACGCAATCAGAGACAGGAAATTTTAGTACCTGAAAACGGCCGAGGGCGAGCTCGTCGGATCAGCTGCGCAATTATAAACAATACTTTTATTCTTATATGATTATTTTATAATGATACGATAAAATTATATTTCTAATATTAAAAGTTAAGGCTAAAATATTAAAAATTTTGGCAAGCATTTCGACAATGTTTTGTAAAAAGATTTGATTTTGTTTGTAAAAAAGTATTCTTCCGCGCAGCCGGCCGGTTTTATTAATTCGAAAATCGGAGGATTTAACTAACGGACGCGCCTGACTGTGACGTTTACGTGGTAGAAGTGCACAAACGGGCTCTGGAAACGATGCATGTGCGCCTGTGTGCACGCCCGGGCTGCAGTCGGGCTTCTTGAAACGCAGCTTATGTGAAGGGTGTAGCTGAAGTCAAGAAAGTTCCGGTTCCGGCCGGAACTTTTTCTCGCAAGGTTCCGGGATAAGTCGGTTGCCGGCGGAAACGCAAAAATTCTGGTCCGGGTAACATCCTAATATATATATTAGCAGTTTCAACTTGAATTTCATCATAAGTTATTATTTCTAGCTTAGAAAGCTTTAATCACTAGAAATTTAGGGTAATTTTTTAAGTTTTTCTCCACTTTTCTTGCCGTTGTTCATATAAATTTAATTAATTTATAAAGCAATTTTTCCGGATTTTTTTTTTTACTTTTTAAAGAAAAGTAAGAAACTGTTAATATATAATATAGTATTATATATATTATATTATATATATATATATAATTTATATATAGTATATATATAGATAGTATATATGATATATATATAATATGTATATATAACTGTTATATATACTAGTATATGTAATATATATAATATATAGATGTGCCTTTGACAACTTTCCAACTAGAACACTTGGCATCATCCGTTCGCCATCTCGTACCAACATATGACGCTAGAAATTTAAACTCAGCACTTGTTTCCAGCTGCTCACGGATCGCTTAACGAATACACTTCACACTGAGGACGTCCTCACTGCACACCATAACCTTATGGCTTATCGTAGTTGCGGTTTTACTAAAATCAGACCCTCCTTTTACAGACACACACCCCTGCCAAATCCATGCTTACGACCCTCTTCAAACTCTCTTCGATTGCGCCACACAGAAAACAAAATCCATACCGATATAATAGGTAGGCAAAACCCTACCAACTCATCTCCATTCCATCTTCTAAACAGCATTTATTGCACAAATTATCGGAGCTGGACCACCCTATTCTTTCAATAACCAGTCCATAGATACATGGCAGGCAAGGTGGCCTGTGCAAGTTAGAATCGTTGGTGAACGTGTAAGAGGGACTAAGTCTTGAGGTCGGTAGAGGTCTTCAGTGAGGGTATGTTGTTACCTGTGTTAATTGGTATAGTAGATGAGACTATGGGGTCCCTGGAATAATAAGTGTGAGAATTAAAGTCAAATGTGTTTCAGATGGACAATCTTAGGGGTGTGATAGGTGTGGGAAGAATTGATAAAATGAGGAATGAATTTATGAGCAGTTGTGTGGTGTGAAGAATAAACGAGAAAAGAGGAGAGTAAATTAAAAAAGTATGGTTTGAGATGGTTTTGGTCAATGTTGGAAAGGATGAATGGATAGTCGGTTTTTGGGTAAGCGGTGTATGTAAGGTGGAACGAAAAAAGTGATATAGTTTTTTTTTCTAAGGTGTAAAAGTGCGGAAAAGTTGCCTTTGATGTAAAAAAGACTTACCTTTAAAATTTGAGAAATGTATGACAATTATTACCGGTGCCCCCCAAGAGGCTTGATTGTAATTGTTTTTTTGAAAATATGCAACAATTTCTAATAACCCGGTGCCCCGTGGTGCGGCTTAGTGTGGAGTAGGGGTTGCTCTGTGTGGACAATGACTTATAGGTTTCCCTGGGGGGTTACTGAATATTGTTAATGTATCCTCAAGGATTAGCGCTAAGTCGAATTTAGGTGCATACAGGTTTAACCAGCAAAGAATTTGGTTAACCTTGACAAACTTGTTTTGTTGCTCCAACAATTTCCGTTTATAATTCTCTAACATTTTCATAATGCACGGAAACTATTTTTAAACTTTTCCCCCACGCATTGTTGTCGCGCCTTTCTTATGAACGCCATGGGGCATAACTAATTGCGCAGTTGTTCATTTCTCATTGTGTCAATCAATTGTGAGTTGAGCGGCTGTGGTATGCTGTAGCCACATGTTTGTAATTGTTTGTATTTAGTTTATTTGATTTATGTTAATCTTATAATGACTAGTAGTTTGAATCTTTAGGCCCTTAACAAATATGCGGTCTAGCGCGGACAACTCATCAGTTTAAAGACGGTAGATAAACTGGGAGTTGTTTGTTTTTTGGTGCCGTGACGCAAGCACGCAGCTAAAAGGACCAGTGTTTTGCCTACTTATAAAGACATAATGAAGTATTTCTTGTGGTTATGAAATACCTCTGAATTTAAAGCTGACCGAGTTATGGGAATAAAAGCGCTTTTATTCCTATAGTATCGAATATCGGATTATGAAATTATTTAGGACTCTTAGTGATAGTACAGAAATCTTTGTAAAACCATGTAAACGGGCGAAAAAATGATAAGCATGTATATGAGGTTTAAATTAAATTTATTCAAGACAAATGCCGCGCGGCAAAAAGTTGTCTGGATATGTGTAAGTGTTCTGTAAATGCAGAAAATTTTCTACATGCAATTGGTCAAAAATGCCCGAGTAAGAGCGCCGCGCAGATGAGAAGGCAATTTGTTTCTGTATTGACCAACGAACTGAGGAGGGAAGAGATGGTCATGGAGTTCTGGAATGATATTTGTGGCTCCAGGCAAAAAACAGGAAAAGAGAAAAAGGAAGAAGAAGGGAATGTTAGAGTTTGATATGGATAGGTGATGAAAGGAATCTGAATTCAACAGATAAAGTAAGTGGCGAATAGTTGGGGAAATGGAAAGAAGATGGAGCTAGGCGACGTATCTGACGACTGGCTATTGAAAATTGCAGTGATGTGAACCATCGCCAACATATGAACTGCAATTTCCAATGCAGTGTAGATACTTCTCTCGCAACTCCATCTTCTTATGTTCCAAAACTATCGCTCACTTTATGTTAGTTGTTGAATCAGCTACGCTTTATAACCTAATATAGTCTTAAGATTTCCTTCTCTTACTTTTTTTCGCTTTCTATTCGATAAAAAGTTCAGTAGAACTCATGATCATTTTTCTCTCAGTTCGTGGTCAATAAGAAACAATGTGCTCTTCTTTTGGGCACTTTCGGGATTTTCACAGTTGGGCATATAGAAAAATCTACTGATATACAGGGCACATACAATATCAGACACTTTTGTATGTGGGGTAATTTCTTGAATAAATTTAATTTTTACCTCTATAGCTTTGTTGTCATTTTTTCGCCTTTACATGGTTTTAAAGATTTCTGTACTAGTTTAAGTCTAATAATTTCATATCCAGATTATGCGAATACTATATTCCATAACTCGAGTTCAGCTTAAAGAAATGCTCTCGACCTATTTCAACCAGTGTTTAATTTCAGAAACATGTGTCATAATCCTACAAGAAAAAACCTTCATTACGTCTCTCATAAGCTAGGTAAAACACTGGTCTTTAGCTGTCTTGGGTAAACATAAATCAATAAAACTCCCACTCGCCAGTTTTTCTAGGTCTTTAAAAACTGAGTGGAGTTGAACGGCGTAGACGCCAACATTTTAGGCCGTAAAGAATTGCAAAGACACATTGTATAAGATTAACATAAATCAAATAAACAATTAAACAATAACCACCACGGGCTACGATACTCTACGCTCGACTCTCCATGATGAGGGAAAATGAAACAAGCTGGAAAATTAGCTTATGCATGCGATATAAAAAAGGGCGCGAACAGTGGGTGGGGGGTAGTTAAAAATTGTTGCCGTGCTTTTATAATAAATATAAAGAACTAATACAGATTGGCATCTAATTTTAAAAGCGTTGCTCAAGTTAAGCCAAATTGGTGGTTAAATGTATGCACTAAAACGTACATTTTACGTACTATTACCTTAAGTATTAGTACCCCCAGTGGCAACTATAATTCATGTCACTGTTAGAAAATTGTTGCATATTTTCAGAAAAACATTACAATCAAACTCTTGGGGGTCACGTAATAATCGTCGTACATATTCTCAATTTTAAAGGTAAAAGGCAATACATATCAAAGGCAACTTTTTCCGCACCTATTACGGGCTTAGAAAAAAATAATCCTTTTTTTTTTCCTCACTAATGTATAGTGGCGAGTGTGTTGGTGAACCGACCGGCTCGGGAGAACCGAGGAAAAAGTGGATTGAGTCAGTAAAACGAATGTCCCTGTAAGGACAGAGAAATGTGAGTTCTGGGCAGAGGCGAGAGAGAAAGGTGCATAATAGGAGGAGTAATGGCGGGGTTTGTGTGAGGGGGTATGGTTGTGGCCCACATGGGCAAAGGGATGAACCTTTACAATGACGATTTACCATAGTGAGGGTCCGTCGCGGTCCCGTGAAGCTCTAGGGTTAATTTTCTGACTGCGATACCGAATCTCTTACTAGTTAATGGTAGCATGAGGGGCGGTAAGGCTAGGGGCTATCTCTTTCGACTTTTGTCATATTCTTCTACTGCTTTTCTTTTCCGATGCATGTTACGCACCTTACCCCCAGTCTAAGGGAGAAAAAGGTAGATGAAGAAGAAGAAGATATATACAAATTAAATAATAGTTCAATTTCATTAAAAATAATTAATTAAAAGTACATAAAACTAGAGCTGGAGAGCTGGAGAGCCGGAGACATAAGAGGTCTACGGCCTTGTCATCACTAATTTAAACATAAAGGAACTGTAAGAAAGTTTAGAGAAAACAATCTCGGGGAATATCAAGCTGGGATAAAACAACCTCTGAACTTGAGTATTAAAAACATCAATATCCGGGAAAAGATCTGAAGGAGTGCGAAAAGTCCTTTTACCACCTAACGGGCATCATTGCCCTATTCGAGTGGGGAAGTTTCTTCCAAGGTTTCGCATGAGGGATTGAAATAGAAGTACAAGGCTCTAAGAGAGTAAAGAAAAGATGCTGAAAGGACTATTCACAAATATTCATCAATGGCATAGTTGGAGAATTTTCCAGCGCCAATTGAACGTATTTCCTTATTGTATTTTAATTTTATGAAATAAAACATTCAAGAATCTTATTTCTGCTTTATTCCTTTCAAACGTGCGAAAGCAACTTTGAAAACTATTAAGAATATATTCCAATGTGAAAAAAGCAAATATAATCTTACCTAAAATATTTATAGTTTTAGCCTGTGAAAATTGTGACGGACGTATTTCCAGTAGTGTACAACGTTTGAATGATTGATGCAGCATACATTGTTGTATCCCCAACTGTATAAACAGGATATGCTCTGAAAGTGATAATAATATTCAGTAACCATATAGAACGTAAATAAAATTAAAAAAATTCATTATATATAGTATATTAGTTATATATATATATGTATATATTATATATAATATATATATAAATGTATAGTATAGTAGTATATATATAGTAGTATAATATATAAATATATGACTTTATATATTATATTAGTATATTATATAGTATAATATATAATAGTATATATATGAATTGTATAGTATATATATATATATATATATTATACTGGGGTTGGACAAAATGGTGATTATATAATGGTGCCTAGTTGAGATGAATTTTGTTAATGACGTTTCCAACGCTTATATTTCAAACAGTATTTTATGTTAGTTTTTTACTTATGTTATTTCTGTCATGTCCAACTGCTATCAGCTATTAGGTGCAACATTGTGGAATCGATACTGATATACAGAATGTGTATTATGTCTGACCTAAATTTCTTTCAAAATAGTCAAAAAAAGGACAAATTATTGGCTGTCTAACTGGAACGTCAGGGACAATAAAATCAAATTCAAATTTTTTTTTATACGTTCAAAAACCTTCTCTATCAAAAAATATTCTAGAATTTACAAGCTTTACCAGCAGAATATTTATTTATAATTAGAATCGCGATTGTCAAAATAATAATTACATAAACCAACACACTAACAGTAACTAAATTAATGAGAATTGTAAAGCACATTGATAGCACCACTATTAATGTTACCTCAAAGAAACATTATATACTTTCAGAACTTCTTGTCTCTACCAAAAACTATTATTGGAAAAACTTTACAGAATGTTTATGGATGGTCGCGACCGCCATAATAATAATTACATAAGACATGAGCTAATAATATATGGAATAATATAGCGGTAAAAGGAATAAAAATCTTGCTTGCCGATAAGTGGGAAAAAGCTTTGGTCAAATATATCGCTATTTGCACTGCTTTCCACAAAAAGTCATGTTTATAGATTGAGAACATTTACAGCAGTTAATAACCATGACTGCCTAATTCCGATAATCAAACATAGCAGATAATTTGTGGAGGTTTGGGTAGCAATAGTATAATACGAATACCCCATTATCACTTTAAATGATATAGTGACTGCAAAGTTCTATGAAGACATTCTGTCTTATGATCCCACAATATTTTAAAACAGTTTCCTAAGGAGAGATGGGATTTTTCAAGATCATAATAGATTAACAAGCCAGAAATGTTCGTTTAAAGAACAGTAAAGTGAAATTAAGCAACTTTCCAGTTACTAGATCTTTAAATCATAGAATCTTTTTGATTAGTTTTAGAAAACCGTGCTAGAAACATTCGCTCAGCAAACGTATTTGAAAGGACTCGTAGAGGTATTATAGGGGGAATAATTCTGAATCAATTCAAAGTCAAAGTGAATAAAAATATTAATACCATAAATATTTAATACAAACAATATTGATGTTAAATTTTTTAGATAAGTCTGAAAATTTTTATCGCAAAATGATTTTATTCACCAGTGAAAAAATAACAAATTTCCATGGGACGAAGATAGAACTTTAATTTTTAATTCAAATATGAGACCTTAACAGAAGTCATTAACGTATGCATTATAATACCTTTTAACGTACTTCAAACCAAAATTCACATATATAGATCAGAACAATGTCATGTTAATAGCATTAAAAGAAGGTAACAACAGAAGATGCAAAAGTTATATGTCCTTAAAAAAATTAATCAAGGAATATAGAATTTAATTTTCTAGGAAAAATATAATACTTAATCTTGTCTCGCCATCAAAATACAAATCCAAAATCAAACAATATTGTGACCCTCATATATTCTGAGAAATGTTGAATAATATTTTAATATCATAATAATCACAGAATTGGAAAGACTATTTCCCACTTCGTAGCTGTTTAAATAGTTTTCGAAAAGCGCCTTTAATAGCATCTAGGTGTCTTGAAAAAGTATTTCTACAGCTTAATAAGATCCGAATTGTATTCATTCGTTACAATTACCACTCTTTGTCTGACACTAATTCTAAGGAGACGTCACCTTTCAACTAATAACAAATACCACCATCATCTTAGATATGGTTCTGGGGGAACAATGGTACAATGCTTAAACAGACAGATATACTATGAGTTGTTTACAAACGGGCATAATTAAGTATTTTATAATATATATATAAAAAAAATTCTTGCTTTTAACGAAGTTCGTTCACTCTTTTATTTGATGTTGCACAGACTTAAATTACATGGAACAATATAAAAACAATACGACCCTCGCAATAAATACAAAATGACAAAACTACAGATGGTGTCTAATAAATTTTCGCAAAGTATTATTATGCAACCATAAATATTGACTACTGCAACATCTGGTAATAGAAAAGCAACATTTGATAATAAATTAAAATTTTAGTTGGGCTAAACCTACAATAGATTATTTCAAAGTGGGTATGAAAACAATTTTGAACTTACAAAAGTTCAATGTAGTCAAAATATAGTAGAAACGCATCAAAACAATTGTTCAGTATAAGATGACAATAATGCTTGTAATGGTACATCAAAAGTATGGTTTAGAAAATTCAGAAGTGATAACAGTTGCTTTTCTATTTGAAAATTGTTGTTGTTTGTTACAATACACAAAAAGAATTGTTTAGAAACTTCAAAAGTGATAATAGTTTTCATGAAAATCACCCTCTTACAGTGGATTCAGCAGCCATATCTCTGTGGACTGTAGTACGACCATAGTACAGTAGATTATTTTATGGATGAAGATGCGATTACAAAAGTAGACAGACTCTACTGAATTGTATAAAATGACGTGTATATAGCACAAGCAAAGGAGGTAGTCGAAATACATCAATTGCTGAAATAAAATTTTCATTTTAAAAGTGCTGTTATGTGAGAAGAGAAGTGAATGTATGTTTTAATCAGGAAACGCAAAAAATAAAAATTGAATGTTGTTCAAATACCAGAACTACTTTCTTAATGAGGCATTTTAAAACACAGCTTGATATCATACCGGTATGTCTGATGAAGCTTAAAGACGCAACAACCTGACTGCAGTCCCCAGATAGAACAGATGTATGGTACATGGTCAATTGCTATCCAAATCTCGTCAAAAGAAAATGGGTTTACTCAAACAAAATATGTTCCATCAAAGGTGAATTAAACAGCAATGGATGAAAGTCAAGAATTTGTCAGTAATTATCTGTCGTCTCATCCAACTTCTAGTCCTGTCCTTGCTAGTCCTGTCCTTGCTGCACCTGACTACCTTTTCTGATCAATGGCAAATACTTGTCATCGAGAGCAACGCAAGAATATTATGACTATCAAGATTCCCATTAGTAATTGCTACTTTTCGGAAATATGTTCACATCGGTATTAAAGATAAATAGCTAAATGATAGATACAGACTATGGTCGTCATATTGAGAGTCAGTTTTTCGAATGGCACTGCTTCGTTAGCTGACATTACTTTCTATAGGACTTATATAATTTGTAAATGGTGAAAACATTTGGGGGGACCTTTTCTATTTTCTAAAAAAGCTTTATAATTTTTATACAACCCATAATATATATATATATACTTATATATTATATATATACCTATACCGTGAATCTTACCATCCGAATTCTCATTAATAGTCTACAGTGCTACCTTAATCTAACCAAATTCTAACATTATGGCCAGATCGTGATCATAAGCTATGTTAGCTGACCTATCGTAGCGATCGGTACCCTCCCTAGTTAATCACGAATCACCACCATCAATTATGTTTATATATGCTTATTATACTTCGATCCATTTATATATACTACTATCGCTATATATAATATTATATATCATATTTATATATATATATATATATATATAATAATATATTATATTATATATATATATTAATAGTATATATATATATATATATAAATAATATATATTATATTATATATATATAATTATATATAATTATATTACTAGAAATATAGATACATCTATGTTTTTATATATATATATATATATATGGTGTGTTTGTGCAAAAATATACTTATATAATATATATATATATAGTATAGGTATAATTCAGAAGATGGACAGTTACACTATCATGCATGTTTCTAAAATAGATTTTCCATTCCAACTGCACTTCATTTAAGTATGAATGATGACCCAATGTTATCTCCAAACCTAATAGTAATCTTAAATTGCAAATAATAAGGATTACAGTTCAACATTTCTTGAAAACACTTATAACATTTAGTATTCTATCTGATGAAGCAAATTGCTATATGCGTTAACAGTTTTCGAATTATTATTGTCATTATATATATATTATATCTCATATATGATTATATATATATATATATAATACTTAAACTATTATATATTATTATATTAGTATATCTTATTATTATACTTATATATATATATATATATATATATATATATATTATTATATATATATATATGAATTATATTAGATAAACATAGCACACATGACAAATTACACATTAAGAGTATGAGCTTACTGAACAGTCCAAGCATTAAAAAATCATATACAGTTGTAACACCAATATGTTAATAAAGGAAAGTGTTCTTGCCAGCAGTTTACATCATTTAGCCAAACTAAGAGAAACACAGAAAAGTTATCGAACCTACAAACCACAATAAAACACACAAGCAATAATTCCATGTGAGAGGAACTGAGATTATAAAGTATTTGAAGAGCTAATGAAAAAGAATATTCAATTCGAGATAGTAGAAATATACAACACACCTAATCCCATTATCAGTTTAGTCGAAAGCTATAAATAAACAAATCATAAACGAAAAGGAAAAAGATTAATTTAGTTAAAATTTGAAATTAAATTGATCTGTAGCAAATTGAAACAATATAGTTTAAAGTGATGTTTATCTCATGAGCTGCTAAATAGTTTTCAGAGCTATTTATTTTGAATCTCTAACATCTGTTTTGAATCTTTTCAAAGTTTACACTTCACTTTTTTATTATTGAATCTAGATTATGATTGGGAAATGGGGAAATACATATCTATATTCGGAATTCTTTTTTGCTTTTCCCAAAAAGATCTACTTAAAGCGAAACCCGTTAAAAACCAAGTATAATTAACTCTCAAGCCTGCAACCAGGGGTTAAAAATTCACTACATAGCAAAACATTAAACTGTATATAGCGTTATTTATTAGTATCAATCTCCATTTTAATTTATTTTGAATTATACAATTTCATGCTCTGCTGGACCCTGAGACCCAATATAATAACTCTAATTGTACAAGTCTAAGCTCCCCTATGTCAATTACAAGACCGAGAAAGTTTCCTATAAATAGTTATAATACCGAAAGGAATTTTCCATCTAACAACACCCATAATGATAACGACAGTGCACAACAGAGTTACAACGAGGCCAAAGAAACAACGGCCTAGTCATGTTAGTTACATCTGTCCGTTTGAGTGAGAATAGAGGGGTTCCGTAGGTGCGTCTACGTACTGAACATAGGCCTCTCCCACTCCAATGTTGACGGCAGCTGCACTTGGCTGTACCATTAACGCCACTGTTGTGGTTGAACCGTGATCCATCGCCATCGAAGATACTGCAAAAAAAAAAAAAAAAATCACGAAATTGATGGAATTAAGCCTAATATTAATATAAGAAATAATGAATCAAGTATGATCATAAAAAAATGACACAAAAGTGTTAATCAAATATATTATAAAGAAAGTGACACAAAAGTAATCAGACTAACTGTAATAATAATACTAATATTGACAATGATAATAATAATAATAATAATAATAATGATAATAATAATAATAAATAATAATAATAATAATAATAATAATAATAAAAAATTGGTCAGAGATTTCTTTCAAAAGGGTCTCTTGCTGGGTAATGCTGTAACTAAATACATATAAAAATTAATTTTCATAACGAGAGTTATACATTACCTTAAAATTCCCTGGCGATTTATAGCCTTACTCATATTATTTCATAATTGGTTTAGGCAGTTTCATATATATATTACCGTATATTGTTTTGGGTTTAACATATGTACGAGCGGTAAGAAAACTAAAGTTTCTTCCATTGGCTGCAGGACTTGCGAGAGGCCTCCCCAAGTATATATTTTTTTAATGCGCTTTAACTATCTTAGTTACCGCTCGAGATTTATATATGTAAAATAAAACTAAAAAATTCCATCCAGCTCCAACTTTGACTCTACACAAAGTAAATATTTATGCCCCGACTCCACATCACCTAGTTTTACGCTTCACCTCTCTTTCCCGTTGCATAAACAAAGAAAAATGAACGTTGAATTTAATCTGAAGAAATAGTAATGATACCTGTTAATATTTCCAATCAATGTATGAAATTTATTTGCACATACTGTCTGTGTTTTCAAGCAAACCTTTTGTTTTAATTTTTTAAATATATTATATATAACTATATATATATATATATTAATTATATAATAATATACATATCATATATACACGATATATATACATATTAATATATATAATATATCTATATATATTAATAATATATATATAATTTTGTTTAATTTTTAATTATATATTAAGCTATATTATTATCATCATCCCTCATCTACCTTTTTATCCCAAGACTGGGGTAAGGTGCCGTGACATGCACCGAAACAGAAAGTAGTACAAGAATATGACACAGGGAAAAGAAAGTCCAGCCTTTACCCCCACCCCCTTAGTATACCATTAGTGAGACTTCGATCGCAGCAGAAAATCTACCTATAGTTTCACGGGACAAGCACGGATCCCTCACCTTGGCATCTCGTTCAGTGTTGGGTTCATCCCTTGGCCTGTGCCACAACCATACCCCCTTACAAAACCGTCATTCACTCCTCATTATGCATCTTTCCGTTTGCTTCCTGGGCCAAAACGTCACATTTCTCTCATCCCAGGAATTCCGTTTACTGGACCAATCCTCACTTTCCTCTTGCAGAGTCATCCCAGTCGGTAGATTCCCAGACCACACCTCACCCACCTTATTCATTCGCTTACACCAAAACCGACTATATCCATACCTTCCACATGACCAACCATCTCACCAAGATCTATTTCCATACTATTCACTCTCACCTTACTATCCCCTTTCTTTCTACACCTCGCTATCACATACTCTCGTAATAACTCGTTTCATTCCAGTCATCTTACTGAATTCTACGACTCTAACACAACGCCACCTAAGGTTGTCCATTCTAACACAGTTGTACTTTGAGATCTATACCTCTTAGTTCCAGACATACGTCTCACTACTATACATACATATAACTATCATTATATATATATATATATTATAATATATATATATATTATATATTATATATAATATATATATATATATATATATACTATATATATATATATATATACTATTTTATATATATTATATATTTATCACTGGTTTTATATATATATAGTGTATATATCTATGATATATATTATAATTATTATCGTATAATATATTGATTAACTATATTAACTATATATATATACTATATAACTATAAATATATATAATATATCTATATATAGATATATATTAAATGTATTGACTCTTCACATGATTCACCAAAACAAGGTTACCATTTTCTATTAATATTATTCCAAACGAATATTGTATAAATATCAGGCAGCATCCACATTCAGTCACCCTCTTTCGTTACCATCGGTATCTCCGTGGCATAAGAAGATTATGTATTACAATGCCAATGTGTGTACCAACTTTAATACAGGTTATTGGTATATGCTGTTGATATTCCGCATGGTAAATACTTTAAATTATAATGCCTCGGTCAATGGACAACAACAAGAGTACTGCATTATCTAGCTCTACCAGCACGAGCGCCATCACATTGGCACATCGATATGATTCTATCCATAATTCGGTTTAAAAACCTTCAAATTTTTCTTTTGCATGTTTTGTTAGCAAATTACATTGAGACTTGAAGTCAAGGATGGCCTAGATAAAAAGGAAGTTAAAATGCGGATCAAAAAAATCACGAATACTAATATGAATCATAAAACATCATTCTCGTTACAGAACTTTAGATTACTAAAATATAAAAATATAACAGTCAAGAAACGAGTGAGCATTCTGGGTTATTATTCCAAGATAAAAGTTTGCCGGAGAACCAAGTCTTACTCACATCAAATGACTAGGAACTAGCTTATGGGAAACAAATTGCCCATTCTGGACACCGCAGAGCTTATTGGGAACACGATACCTGAAAGTATGGGGACCAGTATAACACGACCCTTATACGTATGATTATCTACGTCATGATTTTTTACCTTTCTTATTATAATAATCTTAATATACATAAATATCTATTGCAAGCGATACTAACATAAATCACAGCATGAACAGAGAGTTCTAAAAAAAACCAAAAAAAAAAAAACAAAGGATATCGCATCGTATATTATTGCCCCCGAACTCGTATGGATGTTGGAGTTAAATAGGTATAGAGCAGATAAAATCGCTTCGAACTATCAACAACATGCTTACTTAACACTTTTTACTAATCCTCAAAAATGAAAGAGAAGGAAGAAGAAGAAAAAAAAAACACTGACTGTGGCGCAATTAGTAGAGCGACAGATCGATGACAGAGCTAGTAGTCATCGCCGCTTCGGGTCCTAGGTAGAAACCACCTACGAGTAGTTCACCCCAAGAATAAGAAGAAAAATAAATTTAAATAGAAAATATTTTAAAAATAAGTTTTAAAATTAAAACCTAAAAGGAAAAAAAAGAAATACTTTCTCTACAAATATTTTTCTCAACATTTCTAGGAAAATTTCTTTTTTGTGTTCACAAATACTCCAACCCAAAAACTAGCCTCGGCAAACGTTATTATAATATAATATACTATAAATATATATATATATATATACTAATATATATATTATATATATATATATATAATAATATATTATATATATATATAATTAATATATACTATTATAGTTATATATACATACTCAATAATATATTATTAGGATGCACCCCGAACCAGAATTAGTTTGGTTCCGGCCCCGGAACGGAACTTTCCGGAACTTGAAAAAGTTCCGGCCGGAATCGGAACTACTTTTCGACTTCAGCTACACTTACATATTTACTTAAAACTTGTCTGATTAACAAGTGGAGTCTCTTCTAGAAATATCTGGCACTCTTGTCAATCCATACTTGTGAGCTCTAAGTTCTATAGCCAAAATTTGGAAAATAAAGCGAATCATAAATTTACTTTAGGGTAAAAAAAGGAATAATAAACGATAGCCAGCGGTTATCCCAGAAAGCCGAGTTGCAGCACCGTGTGCAAAATCGACTCGAAAACGCTTCGATTGAAAAAAATAACAACTTAACCAATGCAGAGACAGGAAATTTAGAGACCTGAAACGGCCAGCGCGCCCGTTGATCAGCTGGCAATTGTAAACAATACTCTTATCATCGGCGTATACAGGGGGGGCAGGGGGGCACGTTTTGCCCCCCCTTAAATCTTGGCGAAATAAAAAAATTAACTCTATATTTTTGCCAGACGACGTTTTAAGGGTTTATTAGTGAAAAACTGAAAAGAACATCAATCGATAATAATCAAGTAGTAATGATTATAAGAACGGTATTTATAAATGATTATATTGGAATATATTATTTCTGTGGTATTATATTATATTGTTATACAATGTCTATATAGGTATATACCTCCTATATATATATATATATATGAAGTGTTATATTGTGATGGTGATATATATCACTCAACTTTTGCCCCCCCCCTAAATGAAATCATGCCTACAATGACTCTTATATATATGTATCATTTTATGAAATGATACGATATAATTAGTATCCTTAATATAAAAAGTTAACTTGATATATTTTAAAAAATTTTGGCAAACCATGTCCGACACATGTTTTGTAAAAAGATTGTTTGAAACAAAGTATTCTTCCGCGCAGCCCGCCCGTTTATTAATTCCAGAAACGCAGGATTTGAACAACGGGCAGCTTGACTGTAGTTTAGTGACGTTAGAAGTTGCGGCAAACGGGCTCGTGGAATGATTGCATTTGTGCGCCTGTGTGCCCGCCCGGGCTGTCAGTCGGGGTTCTGAAAACGCAGCTTATATAAAAAGTTTTACGGGTCTTCAAAGTTTAAAAAGCTTTTTTTCCAGGGCTTTTAATATGGAGGAAGAGAGAAGAATAACGTTTAACCACAAAATGGGCAGGCACTTATTTTTCTACACCACAACATTTCAAAATTCCAATAAGTTCAAATTTTAAGTAAGAAAATATGGAATCTTGTTTTAAAAAATTTTGTTCAAAGTTCATCTTCATTATTTTATTGTCAGTAGTTTGCTATTTAAAGTTAATTTCTTTAATAGTAATAATATAAGATAATAATAATAATAATCATAATAATTCATAATATAATAATTAATAATCACCCTAATACCCTGTACCCAAATTTCAATTTACTCCACCAGGCTATATTCTAGAGGCCCAGGATTGGCCAACAAAAAAAAGTCAAATAAAATTTACATTAACAGAAACTATTTATACACATAAAATAACTTACGTAATAAAATTCAATCTATAGTGTAGTAAGGTATATTAAAAAAATATCATATTAATTATTCTTTCATAATTTCATTTATGATAATCGTTTTATATATTACCCCTAATTTTATTTACTATGTTAGTTCATAGTATATTGTATGATACGTCCGTCGATTTATATGCCTAATATTAGTTACAATTTGATATAAAGTGCATAAAATGTGATTACAAAATCCTCAGACAAAGTTGACCAAAAGAAGTGAAAGCACATTGTTTCTTTAATTCCAAATGTGACCGATATCGTACTAGATGAGTATTTAAATAAATAGAGAGAATTTTACATATTAGAGATTCTATTGATATGTGTGCGCGTGTACTAGTGCAAGAAATAACATAAGTAGTGACCCAAAAAGTAAAAATAAAAAAGGAAGAACAAGATACATAAACCAACTTCAGATATATTTAGGTGAATTAAAGAAATTAGTCTAAAAAGGTATTCCATACAATAAATAAAATTAAACCGAAGGAATTAGGAAATTAAAAGAAGATGGAGTTAAAGGTAGAAATTTAACAGATTAAAGCTGAATAACTCTAAAGTTAATAAATGGATGTTCTCACATAACCTACATGCTATATTTCATATGCCAGTGTTAGAATTATACTATTCTCCAGCTCCATCTCTAATAATTATTTCCATCATAAATATACAGTTCTACAACATTTACTTAAATTAGATAATTGTATTTGAAATCTGAGATTTCACTATTATAACTAAACACTTTAAATTAAATTATACTTAAAAATTTTCCTAATTTTGTTCTTACTTCAAGTCTTTAATTCATATTTGATATATTATAGATACTAAGATTAAGACGCACCAAATTATTGGTGCTACCCTATAGAAACTAAATGATACTTCAAAATAATATATCCATCTACTTGCTTCCCTCGCAATGAAAAATTCTCTAAAAAGAAACAATTGACTCTTCTATCTCGGCCCCAGACATTCTCTCCGCGTGGTAGAGTATATTTTATTGACGCTAATCTGCGGTGAGTATACCAGATATGTGCTTGAATAACATGAGTTGATATCATCATAAATCTCTTAATAGTTTCATGAGACAACTTATAAAAGTTCGTAATTGGGTTCATGGATTTTTCTTTGTATATTAGTTAAAATTTTAATTTATTAACTTAACAGTATCTTATCATATTATTACTCCACATTAGTTAAAGTGCATTTTCGACTGCACTATATTACATAACAGATGGCTGTTATAATAGAAAAATGCATTATTCTCTTGTATCTTCTAAAGTGTCTAGAAAAAGTGATTGTAGATTTCATAAGTGCTGAGGTAATAAATCTTCCGGTTAGTTATTCTACTCCCAGGTACCGCGAATTTAAACGCTCTTACTTCTCCAAATAATATCCTCCGAACAGGTGCGGATTGCTATCTCAGAGGCTCCTGGTTTATCCTTGCGGATTTAAACTCACCACTAAGATAATTACTTATACATTATGCTCTTTATATTAGTAGGCAAACACTGGTCTTTTAGCTGTCTTGGGGCAACCAATAAAACAACAAACTCCCAGTGTATTTAAAGGAACAATTAATAAAACCCTATATAATGAGAACTGATTGATAAGTTATGTCCAGAGTATATATAACGCCATAATTTTAGCCGCCGTAAAAGATTCAAACAAGATGATATTAATATATAAGATTAACATAAATCAAATATAAATAATAATAATTATAAACAATAAAATAAACAGTAATATTGTAAGCTATAACCGATACCAAATGCTTCAATAAACTCACAATTGAATGACCAAATATGATAAAATGAACAAGCTGGCCAATTTAGTTTGCATGTGACGTATAAGAAAAGGCCGCGATAAATAAATCAATGAGGGTAGTGAAGACGTATAAAAATAGGTTGTGCGGCTGACAGCCTTATTGAAGCCCATACATGTTAGAGATGTGTATGAAGATCCAATTGGACCCTCGATCCCTAATGAGAAACTTCATCAAAAACCAAAGTGTTGTCTCCGGTTCCACAGATTATACCCATAATTAATTGTAGGTCAATGTGGTTATAAATTGTATAGTGCACAATAATAAATTTCGATGACATTTATTCGTTACTATATTATTACTATTATGATTTAAAATTATTTATAGTTACTTAATTAAACAAGCATATACTATTTAAATTATTTCTAATTAAATTATATTATATAGTGTTAAATTTTACTGATATAAATGTGATATTTCTCAAAAAAAATAACATTATAATCAAACCTCTTGGGGCACCGTTATGAAAAAAAAAATTTTTGTCATTAACATTCTTATTCGCTATAAATTTTTGTAATAGTGTTAGTTAAAGCCATATCTACATTAAAACACGAAGAGTCAACATTTCAAAGCAGTATTAATCGTATACTAGAAGAAAAAATTGAACTCTACCCTCCCCACTCTTCGTATCTCAAATCATGCAACCTTAACGATACATCCAGTCTATTAAGACCATATTCCGCTATTTGAGTCACCTTTCCACATGTGAACTCTAAAGCCTAGTGCTCAAAATTCTAATACCTATTTCATTTTACTCTACATCGTGCTGTCCCATTTACTTACCGTTTTTACTTCACACACTCAACACAACATCCACTACGCATATAAAATACGTTCATATATTCGCTCCACACTCTATTATAAATCAATTCTGCTCAACACAGAACCCAATTCCAATCACATCCTAAATAAGACAATTTGTCCACAATAGAATTTTACCTGAACATCACTCACTTTCGCATCACTTTCCTTGTCTTTATGCGCTATTTTTTCTAACAAGGCTAGATTTCCACTAAGTTGGTCCACTTCTCTCACGGGAGGCTAGATTTCCCTTAGGTTGCTTTCAACATAAAGATGATTCACCTTAAGCGTGTTTCTAACAGTAGACTAGATTTTCCTCAAACTAGTAAGACACTCGTATGCAGGAGCCAAAGCTTAGTCGCCTTTAGCCACTTTCTCAACATAAACGATTTATTGTCTATCTTAGACATACCATTCCTGCATGTATTAATGGATATAGATCCAATTTTCACTCGCCAAAGACATGTATAATCTGGAAGGTTCGGTTACTCGCGGATGGGATGGACACTTTCGGTGGCTATGAATAATTATTAATAATAATAAATATAATAAAATCAATCAATAATAATAATAATAATAAAATATTATAGTACTTATATATTAATTAATACTATTATAGTAATATATATATAGTATTACTTATATATATAAAATATATATTTATACGGTGCGGACATGGTATATAATAATATAATATAGATATAATAGGGAGAAGGAAGATGAGTGGAGGGTGCTCATACTACCTTAGATTTATATGCGGTATATATGATTTTGGTTTTAATTATTTTATGTTTGAGGCTCTGAATATTGAGCAGCCTAGTTTCTATTAGAAAGAGAGATGTTATAAGAGTGGGATTTGAGATTCATTAAGCGTGTGTGAATAA
Source organism: Trachelipus rathkii (assembly GCA_015478945.1). Lineage (NCBI taxonomy): Eukaryota > Metazoa > Arthropoda > Malacostraca > Isopoda > Trachelipodidae > Trachelipus > Trachelipus rathkii. Next base: position 26,195 of record JABUQX010053529.1, read on the forward strand.
AGTAAGGAATTATAGAAGTTGGTGCTTTTTTAATAATGGTGAAACTGATATTCCAATATAGAGTCCAAGGATAATTAATGGAATATAAGCTGTATTTGAACGACGGAGCATACTCATACAGTGAAGTAATATGTGTAGGACGAATAGATTATAAGAAAGTCTCATAATTCATAGAGAGAGCAAGTGTGTGAGTGTCAATAATTTCAATTATATAGAGTCAAGAATGACAAGAAGGAGTAAATAGTTTAGTATTACTGGCACAGGGATACGGTGAGTAATGTACAGTGAATAAGGTTGTAGTTGGAAAATGTTGAATATTCTCAAAATTAATATGAATTATAAATAATAATAATTATAATTAATATAATCCACAATAAAATAATACCAACCCATATTAAATAATAATATAAATACTTAAATAACCCTATAAATAATAAAATATATAATAATAATTTTAATAAATAATTGATAAATATTATAATATATAAATATTATATAATAATAATAATAATTAATATAGTCCCCCGGTATTGTATGAAAAGAGCCCTGGTAGTTTTCAATTAAGCCCTTAAAAGTGGATGGTGATTGAAAACCCGTAAAATATATCCCATTAAATGAACGTAATTAATAATGAATATTATGAATTTGAAGTGATATATATATATATATTTATATTATATTATTAATATATATATATATAATATATTATATATATATATATTAATATATAATATATAGTATAATATATTATATATATATATAATATTATATATATCATATATATAATTAATTTAATATATTATTTATATAAATATATAACATTCCATTTCTTAAAAGTGAAAAAATAATTAATGTAATATAGATAATAAAAAATTCTTTATTATAAACTTAATTAAATATATTATAACAAACTGTTAAAGAAAAGTAGTGAAACCATAACAAGAACTACTAAACCAGTTTATCTCACTAAAAACCCGATTAAATCTAAGTTAATTTATAGACTTATTATGATAGCGTAGATAAAGAATTGGAAAACCGTAATATATATGCTAAAGATATATTAAATATAAATAATACATTATAGTAAAATTATATTAAATATATTTTAAAATATGATGTTAACCTATATTAGCCACATATTTTTTGCGTTCCGGCCGGAACCGGAAACAAATGTCAAATTCCGGTAAGGAAATAGTTACGTAACGCCAGGAACCGGAACTTTTTGACTTCTACTATTAATAATATATATTTAACATAAGCTGCGGTTTCCAGAAGCGCCGACTGCTAGGCCCTGAGTAGCGGGACAACACTAGGCGCTACTAATGCATTACGTTTCCAGAGCCCGTTGCGCACTTCTTACGTCACGTATAAACGTCACAGATACAGGCGTCCGTTGTTAAATCACTACTAAGATTATTCAGCGGTAAAATATAATTAAACGGTGACGGGTCTGCGTCGGAAAAGAATACTTAGTGTTTTACAATACAAATCTGTTTTACAAATACATTTGTCTAGTAAGATGCCAGTCCTCCGAGACTTGCCAAATAGCTTGTTTAAAATATAATAATAACCTCTAAGAATATACACTTTCAATCAGAGTGATAAAATAAGATAATACCATTTATTATTAATAGAGTGAAGACCATTGTTATTATTCCCCATGAAAATAAACAATATAAATCAAAATAAAAAAAATAGATAAGCAATTTTATTGAAAAGTATTTATAAATATATAAAGTAATTGTTTAAGGTTGAGAATAATAGCTAGGCTGAATTGGATCAGACTGAGTGTGTTTTGGAGTAATAACGCGATCGGCCGGTTTTTATCGACCCCGCTGGTCCTCTACGTGAGAGATTCTACGTCTTGTATAACTTCCTCCTGGAATTGTTTGTTTTAATTGATAAAAATCTTTATATAATTCAAAAGTCGAATAGCGCCTTCCGAGCGATTGGTTGCACAAAACGGCGCTACACTCAGGATGGGAAATCTTGGAAAAACTTTCTAAGGCTATCTTTCCCTCATCCCAGCGTGTAAGAGGAGACATGACCCAGTGAGCATTCATTACCCACAAGTGGTTCGTCCTCTAGAAGTATCTGCAGTTGTCCCCTCTCCTTGTCACTTCACTACACAACTACTGTGACCCTGGACTCATTAAGGTTGCATATAGTAAAGAAAAAGACTAAAACAAATTTTTTGGTACTTAAGCGGGATCCAAAGTAAATAGCCATATAAGTAATAAAAAAAAAGGAAACAAATTATTATTTACGGTAATCCTAGTGTGCTTCCTGCGTCCGTTCCTATCCCCTGCAGAAACCTAAAAGCGCGAGCCCTTAATGAGGATCCATGTCCCGCAGCCAAGACCAAATCCGCACATCATGATTAACCTGCATTTCGAAATATAGAAAGAAAGATGTGTTATATTAATAAAATTATTAACACTATTCAAGATGAACAGACAGATAATATTTGTGTTTTTAAGTTCCATCCCCGATGAAAAGGGCATGGTAGTTAATTATCTAGTGCCACCTGAGAAAATCTGTTTAACCCCGTAAACGAGGTCGGGCGCCTCAGTGATTGCGAGAGTAATCAAGCTATATCCGGCTAATATGTGAACAATAAACTCTAACTTTCTATGTCATGTATTCAGAATATGAGACAATATTGGAAGGGGGTAATAGGGTAATAGTGACAGGGCGGCATCATACATAATGTCCCCCCCATAATATCCTTCGTACGAAAATAAATAATAATATTAGACACATAAATACTAATATAATTAATTTTTGCCAGGACATAACGTTTTTTATAAGGGTTTATTAGTGAGAAAAAGATAACATCAATCGAATACGATAATGTAAGTTAAAGTATATTATTACAATACAAACGATTCTATTAAAATGGATTATAATATCTATTTATGAAATGAATACGATTTAAATTATTGTATCAGGTAAATATCCCCTTAATTAATAAGTTAATTGATAATATAAAAAATTTTATTTGGCGGCAAAATTTTCCGACATGTTTATATGTAAAAAGTATATTATTATGTAAACTAAAAGTATAGTATTCGTTCGGCTACAAGCCCAGTACCCGAATTTATTAATATTACATCGACTAAAACCATCGACCTACGCGAGTTACCTGAATTTAACCGATATCGTGGTCGCTCTATGAGTCTGCCTGTTCCAGATATCGTCTTTTTTGACTTTTAAATTGATAACATTGAAGTGCGCAAACGGTATACCTACATGGAACGAATTGCTAATGTGCGCCTATGTGTGTCCCGTACCCGGGCTTCATGTATGTCAGTAGCTCTTTCATATATATAGTAATACGCAAGCTATATATATATATTATACTATATAATATATATTATTATTAGTATAATATATATAAATAAGAAAATATCGAAAAGAGTTTTATAGCTGTATTTTTGGTAACCATCTTGATGGTTCCTGTCTCTAAATGCACAATGATTTGCAGTTCGCTTGAAGAAGGTTTGGTAATTTGCATGCATTCTTTATGATAATCGAATTGTCGTAAGTTGTTAAATTATGTTGCCTTCTGTAATTTACCTTAATGGACATTATGGATGATTGTGGTGTACAAAAATGAAAATTAATGAACTCAATAATGGCATTGGAAATACCGTTATATGAAATAACAGTTTTTTTGAATGGTTATTTTAATATGATATATGATACCGTGAACATGTTGTTAGTGCAATGTTGTTCGCATATCACATGAACTTTTTCTGAAATGCTAAAAAAGATGCTTTGAAGTGCTTTGAAAACTGAGACAG
>JABUQX010053529.1:35000-37500 GCA_015478945.1 Trachelipus rathkii
TAACATCTGGCTTAACATGAACATAAAAAATGGCTTTGGAAACCTACTCACACACGGTTGCTAGGGCGGCCTCATAAAAACTGGGAGTTCTTGTTTGGGCGACGAGATTTTTTTTCCTTCTTCTCAGTTACTCCAGCTAGACAAGGGTCTCATCCGCCTTGAAGGAGTAATTGTTTCTCATATCTGGGGGCTCTGGTTTCACCCAGGCTTTTGACAGGGCGAGTCAAAGCCAAAAGCTTATAAATGCTGTTCTGGTACTTCTTCTCCAGTTTCACTTGATCATTCTATTTGCGGCGCGATGTGTGGTATTATCTCTTTTCTATAGGTATCGCAGCGGCAGGTGCTCGAGGGAACTTCCACTCGCGTACCACGACCTTACGACGCCCCTCGTAGCACAAGGGATCTGTGTGCACTCTCGATTTTTGTGTAGTATTGATAATCCAGGCTAGTTCGGCTGCGGTGCTTTCCTTCTTATCTGCCACCTCTGTTCTGTGGGATTCTCCATCTTCTCTGTTTCCTGCTGAATTTAATTCCTCCCTTTAAAGCCTGGTCTGTGCTCATTGCGTAATTTCCGCTACGGATGAAATTTTGGGCGTGCAACCCTCCTCCCTGAATAGGCTTGCCTTGAGTGGTGGTAGTCGACACTGGTCTATAAAAAAAAAAAAAAAAAAAAAAAAAAAAAAAAAAAAAAAAAGGTCGCGCCATCGATGGTGCTTCCAAAAGTTGCGTGCATCAGGGCTTTTAATTTTTGTAACGAGAGAAAACACCTATTCTAATTAGAACCTCTCAACTGTCCTCCCATCTAATTTTCTACGGTCGATAATCTATAAAAGATGCACATCACACTTATCCTTTAAGCATTGCGCCAGCGATATCAAGTAATCTGAATGATTCTTTACATGAATGAATAATGTCTTTATTTGCACGTCCGGCTGGAATACAAGCAATTATTGGTCTCCATTCGGTTTACGAATAAATATAAATGAACATCGTGGGTATAAGAAAGTCAAATAATAGATATCAACAACATAAATAACATAGAGAAAGGTAGACGCCACTCGTGTGTAAAGCAGCAGCGAAATAATGTCCTAACTGCTGAAAATGAATGTATGAACAATCCTCAATGTAATGAGATTCTTTCTTTCAATCAATCAGAAAAAGTAACAAGAATACGATGCTACGAACGAACAACAAGAATATGACGTAGGAGCGAGCATATAGTTCAAATAGTGCATATAAATATCGCTAGACGAAAACAGACTACCAATAAAATAACATGTATAATATGGTAATATGTGTTATCAAAGGAGAACTATATCAGCCAATTGACAATGAAACGGAGCTTAGACAAAGCAAAAAAGGTTAATAATAATAATAATAATAATAATAATATAATAATAATAATAATAATATAACTAATAATAATATAATAATAATAATAATGAATAATATATAATAATAATAATAATATATAATAATATAATAAAATAATAATGTGATAGGACATACTATAATTCATATATATACAGATTATCTCAATTATTCATAACACACATATCGGTTTTTACGAGGATTAAGATTTAAAGGCGCTAAGTCTTGTACCACAACAGTTCATTTTCTTCGTTACTACTAGATATTTTTTTCACTTCAATCGTACCGATTCATGCGAAGTACATATTGTAAATTAAGATCACGTTCAACTATAAATTTGCTCTACTAGATAGATCAGCTTGGTAAATACTTTCGTACCATTGTTTTCTAGTAGTAGACCGATTTCTGTACATCTATAAATTTAAGAAGCGTTCAATGATAGTCTCAGAATCATCGACCAGCATTTTCTTAAATGCGTTATATATTCTCTGGTATAGATCATGTAATGTGCAATCAGTACATTAATTAGATCAGCATTTCGATTTCTTCCCCCCCCCTTCTTTCGTTTTTTTTTGGCAAAATAAAATTTTTTTTAAACCTTCCTACGACTCGACCTATATTTTATTGTGGTAATCCAGAATAACAGATTCTACGAGCCGTAGTCCATACGCATGTTTTTCAATTACACATTTCATCTCGAATAACATTCTCGTGTGAATTATATCAGCTTATTGAAAAGAGAGATGTAAGAATGCTGTCTTTGTAACACCCTCTTCCGCTAAATAAATCGATTTCTGGTGAGTCTAATAATTTCGGTAGACTTAGAGTACTTCCTTGACTCCATTCTGCAACGTTGGTCACAATATACAGAGTTCGTCGTGCTGTACTCATAAAATACGTTGGTTAACTAAGAGTATCAGATTGATTATCACCGTTGAAAAAATCAGGAACCATTGGGGTTCTTTTATATACAGATTGAAAACGCATGCTGGGATCTGATACACACTGTATAATGTTTGTATAGAGGATATCTGTAACAATTGGGGTTTTTTTTTAAAACATGATGCACAAACTTAAGTCGAAATTAGAACAGTTTTTAAACAGAACACAACATTCTATGGCTTTCAAA
>JABUQX010053529.1:42500-67006 GCA_015478945.1 Trachelipus rathkii
ACGGAATGTTTTTTTCTTTTCCCAACCCTACATTCGCTTAACAACGACCTATCATTCATCCTTTCACGATCAATATATCTCATCATACTTTCATTATTTTCTCATTTAGCCTTTCTTCACTCCTCACAACTCTCTAATACGTTCATTCTTCTTTTATCAATTCTTTTCCACCTCAGCCGCCTAAGATTGTCCATCTGAACATATTGAACTTTAGATCTATATTCTTATTCCAAATCATAGTCGTCACTACTATAAATCATAAACGGTAACACATAGCCTCAGTAGACCCTAGGGCAATCAAAGACTTAGTCCCTTTAAGCATCCACCAACGATTTAATTCATCAGCAACTTCCTGCCTTCACGAATTCTACTACTTTCATCGTGCTCGTTCCTTTCATTCCACATTAATCTAAAATATTTATAACACCGCACTTGTTCAGCAAATTAACATCTGAACATAAATTCACTTGTATTATTTTGATATCCTGAACGTACCTTTGCTCTTTATCTACGTACTTTCAAACATCTCTTTCACACCTGGTCAAATCTCTCCACCAATCCTCTCAAACTCTCTTCAGTTCGCCACACAAAAAAAATTCATATCGCATATAAAATAGGTAGGGCACGCTCCACTCATCTCCATTCTCTCAGATTCTATACAGATCATTTCCTGTCACCCCACCGTGCTAAGTTCTTTCATAACTCCCTCCATAATACAAATATAATATGATAGTATTATAATGACTATATAATATATAAATAGTAATATTTATATATATAATATATATATATATATATATATATATAATTATAGATATATATTATATTATATATATTATATAATATATATATTTATAAATATATATATATCAGGCCTTGGGTTCAAGTACTGATAGTACTGTTTGTATTTGTACTTGTAAATTAGTCATTTGTTCGGAGTATTGTACTTGTCTTGTACTTGCAGTTTCTAAAACCAGTGGTACTTGCTAATTGTATTGCCTGAGCCTTTTTGTGACTTGGTTCTTGGGCTTGGTACTTGCAGTATTTTGGCAATTCTTCCAACGTATGTAGTATTATTATTTCTTTATAATTGTTTCTAAATTAATTTCGTTCATTTATGATATAAACGTATGTCATTATAGTGATATATATATTATATATATATATATATATATAATATGTATATGATATATTATATATATATATAATATATATATATATATATATATATATATATTAATTATAGTATTATATGATCATCATAATCATCAAAAACCACCTTTTTCCCAAGACTGGTAAGGTGCGTAACATGCACCGGAAACAGAAAAGTAATTTGAAGAAATGAAACAGTCTGAAAAGAACCCAGCCTTACCTCCCCTTTATAACTATTAGTGAGCTACGTTGCCGCAGTCAGCAAATCTAACCTAGAGCTTTATACGGGACAGCGATCGGACCCTCACTCTATGGCATCTCGCCAATGTGGGTTCATTCCCTTGGCAAGGTGTGCCACAACATACGCTCTCACAAAACCCTGGCATTCACTCCTATTATTGAAACTCGTCTCTTCTCGCCTCTGCCAACTCACATTTCACTCCTCCAAAGACATTCTTTTGGCTGAATTCAATTTGTCACTTTTTCTTGTCTCTCCCAAGTCAGTCTTCCCAGAACACAATCACCATCTATACAGTCCTCTAACCAACGACTATCATCCCATTTTCCATATAACAAACATCTCAACGTACTTTCATTTATTTTCTTATTTATCCTTTTTTCACAGTCCATACAATCTGTAAGTAACGTTCATTCCTGCATTTTAATCAATTCTTCTCACGCCTAAACACGTCCCCTAAGACTTGTCTCGAACACATTGTTAATTATGATCCTATCCATCTTATCCAGACCAAGATAGTTTCCACCTGCTATGCATTGAACAAAGGTAAACATACTCCTCACGTAAGACCCTAGCTGCATTCAGAGGACTTAGTTCTCTTACATCACCAAGGATTGTAATTGCTAACCAGCCACCTTCCTGTATCCCACTTTTCCTACTTAGGCATCATTCGGTTCCTTTTTCGTTCCACATTGTATCCTAATATTTAACATCAGTCACTTGTTCCAGCTGCTCGACAATCTAGCTATACTTCAACACACGAGAACTGTCCTTACTTCACTTTAACCATAACTTTCTCTTTCTACGTTTACTTGTCAAGACCCAATCCTTTTCCCCCCTGGCCAGTCTCTACAATTCTTCTCTCAAATCTCTCTTCAGATTCACACCAACCATTATAGTATGATAGTATTTATATATATACTATATATATATATATATATATATATATATTTATATATATATATTATATAATATATAATATATATATATCATATATATATATATATATATATATATATGATATATATATATTATACCGTATATATAATATTATATTATTTATATATATATATCATATATAGTATATTATTATATAATATATATATAAGTATATAATACTTATATATAATATATATATATATATATATATATATATTATATAATATATATTATATAGGCAAGATGTGTGATTGAATTTTATTTGGATGTATGTTATATGTTGCAAAGAGTTATGGAGGGTATATTTTCTCGCGGAGGGATTAATTGTGAGCAATATTAATATCCTTAATATAAGGGGCGGGGTCTTTTATAGGGTGGTTTGGGGCGGAAGTAAGGTAACTGTAATAATTATGGGTTTATGTAGTTTAATTGAGTGGGTTGTAGGATGAGGAATGTATAGTTCTGGTATTTTTGGTCGAAAGAAGTGCGTTTGAATGACTGAAGTAACTCGATTTGGGAAGAATCAATGTGCGGTTTAAGAAGTGGTAGAGGATGTTGTTGATCAAATTCTGAATCTGAAACAAATTGATTGGGATAGGGAGTAGAAAGTAATAAATTGTAATTTAGGCATTTATGCATTGCAATCAGGCTTTTAATTAGGGCTAATAGGGAAGCTCTATGCAGCAGGTTGGTGTGTGTGAGGTTTGTATTTAATTTGGTATTTTGGTTTGTGTTTGGTTTGGGTAGTTCGGTTTTGGGTTTGAGTGGCGTGGTTGATGCGAAGTAGTGATTAGCGTTGTGGTATAAAATAACTATGAGAGCTCGAAAAGTGATTGGTTTACAATTACTTAAACAGTGATGACAGTGAGCAGGGATATGTTATGTCTTCTTGGGGATCCTATCTACTTATGGATGACGTTATGAACTAGACGTAGATTAGGGGACAAGGGATAGTGTTTAGAATGATGTTTGAGGTGTGAATGTTTGATGTATTGGTTATGATTTGGTAAGGGGTTTGGGTTTGTGTTGCCTATTCTCGTATTTTGTAGTGAGTGTTATGTATGGGGTTGTGAGGTGTAGTCTGTTTGTATTGTGGGGGTTTTTTGTTTTTGAGTTTGTGTTGGTTTTGTGGTGTGTTCTGAAGTGTGGTCTTGAAGGAGAGTGTGTTGTGGGGTATTGGATGTAGCTGGTGGATGACTGGAGATGGTGGATGGTTGGTTGTGTGTAGGAAGGGTTTTGGTTTGTGTGGTTGTTGGTGTTTGTCAAAGGGAGTTGGTTTTGAAATGTAAACGTAGATAGAGTAGGGCTAATGGTTTGTGATGAGGAACAGTCCTTTGGCTGGTGAAAGTTTGTCGTTTAGATGGTGAGCAGCTGGAAAAAGGGTCTGAGTTTAAATATTTAGGGATATATGCTAATTGTAAGGGAGCGGAATGGATCGCAGAGTTAGAAGGAAATTGTGAATGGCACTAGAGTGGCTGTGCAATTAATCGTTGGTGTGATGTGAACAAGGGACTACAGTCCGTTGAGTGCGCCTTAGGTCTTGACATGAGGGTAGTTGTTACCCGTGGTTTATGCATAGTAAGCTGGGATATGGTCTGAGAAAAGGTATAGATCTAATATTAAATTGTTCAGAGTGGACAATCTTGAGTGGCAGTTTTTGCACTGAACTGCAAATGATTCAAATGAGGATGAATAGTATTAAGATAATTCTTTAATTGTGGAGAATGGGGTATATGAGAGAATAAATGAAGTACCGTTGAGAGGGTTTGGTCATGTGAAAGGATGGATGATAATGACAGTCGGTTGTTTAAGCGGATGTATAGTGGTGAGTGTTTTGGGAAGTCGGACGATGGGAGACCAATAGAAAAGTGATTCGAGTCGAAAATGTAGTGTCTAGAAGGAGAGAAATGCTGAGTCTTGGGCATATGAGGCGAGAGAGAAAAGTGCAAGTACAGGACTGAATCGCGGGTTTTGTGAGGAGGTATGGTTGTAGCCCACGTGGGCCAAGGAATGAACCCCACATTGACGAGATTTCATAGTGAGGGTCCATCGCGGGTCCCTGAGGCTCTTAGGTGGGATTTTCTGAGATGCGATCGAGTTTGCTCACTAATTGGTATCATAAGGGGGCGAGTAAGGGTTGGGCTTTTCTTTCTTCTACTTGCTGCTCATATTTTTCTAGCTAGTTTGTTCTGTTTCCGGTGCATGTTACACACCTCACTCCAGTCTTAGGGAGAGAAGATGGGTGGTGGTGATATGATTGTCATGATGATGATGATGATGAGTATATATATTATATATATATTATATGATATAGGTTATATATATATTTATATTATATATATATATATATATATATATTATATTATATATATATATATATACTATATATATAATATTATTATAAGTTTGTCATAAAGTACTTTACTTGTACTTGTCAAATTCTATGGAGTACGTTGTTCTGTTGCCTTAAACAGATTCTTAGAGTACTTGTAGCTTGTACTTGTTATTATGAAAAGAATGTACTTGAACCAAGCCTGATAATATTTTATATATATATATATATTATATATATATATTAGTACTTAATATTATATATTATCATATATATATATATATATATTATATATATTATATATACTCGCATCTCCATCCACCCACTGCGGTCGCCCTCGTGACACAAAGAGGTACCTTGTTCTCCCATGAAAATTGTGTGGAATATTGTGACTAGAGGATCTCTCATATTGTGGTTACCCTCTTCTTTCCAGTGCACATCTGTTATGTGGAACTGCATGCCGTCTCGTTGTATTTCCGCGCAATATTTCAGATCTTTCCTGCTATGTTAGTCCCCGCGTTCTTGCGCTCACCCTGAGTGAATGTGTCGTAGGGCAAAGGTCATGTGGGTTTGACTTTCGATTTATGCTTAATTTTTATTATTTTTTTATGTAATTTATTTATTTATTTATTTATTTGATTTTTTTTATTTATTTTTTTGCCATCATCTTTGGCTATAAGGGGCAATTGCCCCGTGAGTTTGTGGCTCATGTAAATTATATAGTATAGTATACTATATACTATATAGTATATATATATAGTATATATAATATATATAATATATATATATATATAATTATATATATAATATATATATATACTTCAGTATATATAATAATATATAGTAATAATATATATATATATATAGTTATACTATATATATAATATATAATATATAGTATATTATATATATATACTTATATATATATAGTTATATACTATTGTATATACTGTACTATGTATATATATATATATAGTATATATATAATATATTATATATATATATATATATATATTATATATATGTATAATATGTATATATACTATATATATTATGATAATAGTATAATATATCTATTACTATATATATATTATATAGTAATATAATATATTATATATATAATATATATAATAATATATATATTATATATATATTATTATATATATATATATATGGGGCCTATATCATATATATTTATATATATATATATTATATATATATATAATATATATATATTATATATATATATATTAATACTATATGATATTATATATATATATATATATATATATATCTATATAGCTGTATTAATAAAATTAAAACGTACTTAATTTTGTATTTGCCGGAGCCGGAGAAGCCTCTTTTTTTGCGGCTCCGGTTCCGGGTCCGGTTCCGGCTCCGGCTCCAGGTGTCCCCCTAGAACTTTCGGGGCTCCGACTCTGGTCGCGCTCCAATCCCCCAAGTTTTGGCTCCCGCCGTTCCGGCCTTCAGTCTTCAACAACATTTCGCGCTGCCGGCTCCACGCCCAAAACTTGCGGCTCCCGTCCCGGCTCCGGCTTCAAACCCGCAGTCCCCTGGAGTGAGGCATGGATTGTGTTAGTCTCCTTGGTTATATCATTTTGTCTATGATGGAATTAGAATAATTAGAGGGGGGGTGGCATGGAAGATGATAGAATGATGAGATCGTAAGAAATAAGGATGCCCTGACTTTATTATTGCAGGATGAGAAATTTGTTTTGTGTGACGATCTAAAGAGAGTTTGAGAGGTATTGGTGGAGGGCATTTGGCAGTGTATGTAAAAGGAGGGGTTTGAAAGTAAACGTATATACGAGTAAGGCTATGATTGTGAATGAGGACAGCATTCGGTGTGAAGTTTATGTTGGATTGGTGAGCAACTGGAGGCAAGTGCCTGAGTTTGAAAGATATTTAGGATTGTGTTGGATGAAAGGACGGAATGATCGCAGAGTGTAGTTGAGAGAAGTTGTAAATTGGCAGGAAGGTGGCTGGTGCAGATTAAATCGTGGTGGAATGTATGGGACTAAATTCTTGAGTGCGCACAACGGAATCCTTTACAATGAAGGCGTGTTGTATACTGTGTTTAATGTATGTAGTGAAGACTATGGATCCTTGGAATGAGAGGTATAGATCTAAAGTACAATTGTTCAGATGGACATTCATTGGGGTTGTGTTAAGTTTGAGAAGAATTGATAAAATGAGGAATGAATGGATTAAGGAGTTGCGTGGTGTGAAGAAAGGAGTAAATGAGAGAATAAAGGAAAGTACTTTGTGATGGTTTGGTCATGTGTGGAATGGAGTGGATGAAATATGGTCCGGGTTGGTAGTGGCATGTTATAGTGGTGATTGTGTGGTGGGAATCTACCGGCTTGGAGACCCGAAGAAAAAGTGTTTTGAAGTCAGTAAAGAATCCTGGGAGGAGAGAAAGTGTGAGTTTGGCGGGTGAGACAAAAGTGCATAGTAGGAGTCGAACATGGCGGGATTTGCGAGGGGGTATATTTGTTGCCCACCTGGTTTAAGGGATAAACCCTACATTGACATCATGGTGAGGGTCCGTCGCGTGGATGGATTTTTCTAACTGCGACGAGTTTTCACTAAAACGTGTTAAAGGGTCGGTGTGGCTGGACTTTCTTTTCGACTTGCGTCATATTTTCTACTAACTTTGTCTAGTTTCGGGCATGAGAAGCGGCACTTATCCACTAGTCAGTGGGGGAGAAAACGTGGGCTGAATACTATTATATATAATAATATCTTCAGGTATTATGGATATTTAGATGTATTGTTGAATCCACTTATAATATAAATATATATATTATTATATATATATATATATATATATATATATATATATATATATTATATAACTGTGCAATCCAAACAGAAAGGTCGTAATCACCTTCGAAGAAATTGCAATAGTTATTTTAAAACATAATCCCGTTAACAATATAGCGACGTCGAAGTTATAACAAACATGGTCATCAAATATAGTAGGAAAATTTTGTTTTACAAGAGAGCTTAAATTTTACTTTGGTGATTGCTAATAAATAGGGCAGTGGCGTGCGCAGGGGGGTGAGGGAGTACAGCCCCCTCTCACCGAGTTTGCAAATTTTAAATAAAAGCAATGCAAAATGAGTAAAATCAGAGAAAATCAGTACTCATGAATATTCAGCACCCAATGAAAAGAACAGCCCCTCCCCCCTCCCGAAAAAAAAATCCTGCGTATGCCAGTGAAATAGGGAATGGTGATAGATACAAGTCTCATTCTTTTCTTAAAGAAGATTATGAAGAAGTCTGCGTGAAAAAAGCTACGCAGTGAGATTCCCATATGAAGCACGATAGAAAAATGTTGTTGAAGCGGGTCCTGCTGAAGGATATTATTATTCTTTCCTGCCCTAAGCTTAGTTTGATAAAAAGGCGAGATATAAACGTAGAAGGAAAAGAAATAATACAGAAATAAATGTATCTCGGTTCAGACGTTGTTACATTTTACTGAAGAAATGCACGATATAAGAAACAAAAAACTTGTTGTTTACAAAAAACGATAAATAGAGAAAGCGAAAATGGTTCTTGAATGATGTGCATAAAATTTGTTAGGCAAATAAATCTTGACCCAAACAGCATCAAAGAAGAGAACTTGTAAATGCTTTATACAAAGCAATAAGACTGGAGCCAAATTATCTGAAACAATGCCAAGGCAACTCTCATAGATGTATACAACACTTATGTACTCGTATACGCATTAACATTTGCACTATTTTCAACATCAACACATCGTGCAACAAATAAATCACATTAATTGCTTGAAAACAAAACAAAACGAATAATATCAGTTTCGTGAAGCTAATCAATATATAGTACGTCATATATATATATATTATTATATATATAATATAATAGTATATATATATTATTAATAGATTATATATATATATATGATATAATAAATATATATCCTAAATAATAATATAGTATATATATATATACTAACTATATATATATAATATATATATATATATATATAAGGTATATATTAATATATATAATATACTAAATACTAAATATATATATTATCATATATATACTAAATATATTATATATAGTATATAAATATTATTTATATACTATATTTATAATATAATAGTATATTATACATACACGAATACTAAGTAGAGCATTATTATATAATGATATATAATTATATACCTACTACATTGTAGTATATAATAGTATAGTATATATATATATATCTATATATACCTAGAGATTATAATACGTATTACAAGACTTTAATCTATATAATATATATATATATATTATATATATATAATATATACTATATAGGTAGTATATACTTATACTATACATAACAACAGCTATATATAATATTTATTTCTTGTCTTCTTCTTTCTTCACATTCTCTTTGCCCCAAGATTTTGGGTAAGGTGCTGTACAAGCATCGAAAAAGAAAAGCAGTGGAGAATCATGACGAAATCGAAAAGAAAGCCGCAGTCTACACGCCCCTCTTACCTATAATTAGTAGAGGAGCTGTCCACAGACAGAAAAATCACCCTAGACTTCATGGGAGCCGGGTCGACGTGGACCTTCACATGGATACATATCGTCATGTAAAGGGAGGTTCATCCCTGGCCCAGGTGGGCCACAACACAACCATACCCTCATACAAAACCCCGCCATATCCCTCTCATTCATTTGGGCTACGAAAGGTTTCAGAAAAACTCACATTTTTTTCTCGTCAGCACATTCGTTATTACGCTTCGACTCAATCCACTTTCTCTTCGGCTCCCAGCCTCGATTCCCAACAACACTCACCACTATATGTCATTCGCTTAACCATCGCGACTATCTACGTCATCCCTTTCCAACATGACCCAACCATCTCAACATATATTCATTTATTCTTCTCATATTTCCATCCCTTTCTTCACGACAACACCACATTTCTACACTCTCTAATACGTCATTCCTCCTTATATGCAAATTCTTCTCAACACCTAGCAACAATGTATTCCCTAAGATTGTTCCATCTTAACACATTGAACTTAGATCTATACTCTATATATAGTAACAAACTTCATTTTTATAAATATAATATTATCTTTGATATATAGTTAATATATTATATATATATATAATATATAATATATATTATATATACTATATATAATATATATACTATAATAAGTAATATTTATATAATATAATCACATTATATTATATATATAATATATTATATATATATAACTTACTTATATATTATAACTATAATATATATATAACAAATATAATATAATATATATATAACTATATATATAAACTATATATACTTATATATATTAAGTACTTCTATAATAATCTATAATATAATATAACTAATATATATATTATATAATATTATTATATATAATATATAAACACAAATATTATTAATATATGAATAATATATATATATATATAAAAATA
Source organism: Trachelipus rathkii (assembly GCA_015478945.1). Classification (NCBI taxonomy): domain Eukaryota; kingdom Metazoa; phylum Arthropoda; class Malacostraca; order Isopoda; family Trachelipodidae; genus Trachelipus; species Trachelipus rathkii. Next base: position 52,658 of record JABUQX010053529.1, read on the forward strand.
TAATTATATATACTATATAGTATTAATATAATCATAATAGTTATATAGTAATAATAATAATATATATATATAATTAGTAATATATATAATATATATATTAATATATTATGTATAATATATCTAACTTATAATTTGATATATATATATATTATATATATATATAATAGTATATTATATTATAATATTATAATATATAGTATAATAAAGATATATATATATATATATAATATATATTATAATATATATAGCTTATAAAATATATATAAAGTAATATAATATATATACTATAATATATATATATATAATATATATATATAATATATTATATATATATATATTAGTATGCATTTTTTCTATATTTAATTAAATATATATATATAATAATTTAGTATTAATATATAATCATTAGAGGTGATAATATATACTACGTATGAGTAGTGATATTAACGTATATTTATCTATATATATACTATATAATCCAATTCTAATTATAAATATATATATATAATATATATATTTATATATATATATATAGTTATAATATATATTATAATATATATATATATAATAATACCAATATATATAATATATATCTATTATATCATAATAATATAATATAAATATATAATATAATAACTATTATATAATATAATAGTATATAAATACTATATATAATATAATATATCTAATAATATATATAAAAATTACTTATTATAAAATATAATAATATATTATAAATTATATCATTATTATATATATTATATATATATATATAAATATGATTATCATATATATATAATATAATATAGTATATATATATAATATATATATAGTTATAATATAATAATACTTATAGTAATAAATATTATATATATATTATATATATAAAAGTTAATAATTTTTGAAAATTTGATTTGACTGAAAAAAATATATATATTATATATATATATCATACTTATATATAAATATATATTATGAGTCATTAATTATAATTAATGAATATTAATTATAATATAATGTCTTATATGTGATCATATATACTTATAATCATAATAGTTATATATATATTATAATTATATTATTAGTTATATAGTTATTATATAAGTTATATATTATATTAAATATATATATTATATATAGTATAGTATATATAGTATATATATCTATATATATATATATTATATATATATATATATAATATAATATATATATTATACTATATATAAAATAGTATATATATATTATAATAATAATACAAATTAATATGGTAGTTACCAATAAGAAAGAAAAATATAGAAACTTAAGGAAAGTTTAATTAGAAGAAAAGTTTACTATATATACGTAGAACACGCACACGCATTTAAAAAAAAAAAAAAATTTCTTCTTAATTTGTATATTGAACACTGACGTTTGCAGCCTTTAGTCGTGGTACTTTATTAGTATCGTAGCACATTTTTTAATGTTTGACGAAGTATTAATTATTTTTTTTTTAAACTAAATGAAACCCCAAGGATATGCCGCACCGATGGCAGGAGTCGGGGTCTCTCAGCCTTCCGGGGAAACAGACAGGGTAGGACTATTTCCCCCCCCTCCTGGAAGGGTCTCCGGAACACCACCCGCTCTTTGTATTTGGTAGTCGCGGGGGTTTCCTTCCGCCCTCACACTATGTGGGTACTCGGCAAAACGATCTCCCTGCTGTTCCCCTCGGCTCGAGCCAGACTCTACTTGGCCGTATCAGGATATAAATACTTATATATATACAGTATTTTACACGGCTAAGTAGGGGGCTCGACGCCGACGAGGGTACAGAGGGGGGGGAACGGCAGCCGACCGGGCGTCGGGGAGGGGCGGAGGAACAGCCGCGCGACACCGAAGACCAAAGCGCGCGCGAACCGACGACCCTCCCCGGAGGGGGGAAATAAGTCCTACCCTGTCGTTCCCGGAAGGGCGCGAGAGAATCGCCCGAACTCTGCCCTCTGGTGGCGGGTATACCTTGGGTTCCCATTAGTTTTAAAAATAAAATACAAAAATAAATTATAAACTCGCCTAACATCGATAATAAATAAGTGTTCGGGCTCTATTGTTTTCAGATCTTACCAAAAGTAACGCACGACGATAAGCATGCGTCTCTCTGATAGTAATATTATATCATACCATAAAAAAAAAAAGTAAAAATTAAAAAATACAAACAACATTGCTTTTTCATGTTATTCTATCATATATAATCGGTAAACCGTTCTTCTCAATAAAGCTTTTTGCTCTTAAACAAGTCTCATAGTTTTCCATATCCTAATTATGGTAGACCTTTACACCAATATTATATATATTAATATATATATAATATATAAAATATACTAATATATATATATATATATATTATATAATAAATATATAATATATATATGCACAATATAATATATATTAAATAATAATATATAAATATTATATCATATATAATATATTTATTTATAATAAATATTATTAAAAATAATTTATCCCACGAAACACAAAATATAGTATATATATACTATAATCATTATTTATATATATAATATATATATATATATATATATAATAATATATATATATAAATCAGATATATATATAGTAATATAATATAGTAAATATATATATATATAATATATATATATATATAATAATAATATATATATAAATATATAATATATATATATAAATATACTATATATCTATATATATATAAAAACATACTATGACTGTAACGAAATACATATCATAGGTATTATAGGACTATATTTCTATGTATATATATATATATATAATATTAGTATATATATATATAATAATATAATATATATATATATATAATATATAATATATATACTATATATATAAGGACTTAAAGATTAGAGTAAATCAGCATAAATATAGTTTCACTATTGACTTGGAACCGCTTCTTCAAGCAAAATTTTTTATTCTAAGGTCAAAAGAAAAATTAAAAAATTTATTGCCTATAAAAAGACTACTTTTTTTATTTTTTTGAGGCTTTGTTTATTTGCGACGTAATATTTATTATTTGGTTGTTCACAATAAGTTGTTGTATATATATATATATATATTAGATTATAATATATTAGTATATAATATATATAAAAGATATATATAATAATATATAGTATTATATATATACATTATACTAATAATATATATTATATATATACTATATAATAATATATATATTCAGAAAATAATATAATAATATATATATATATACTATATATATACATATAGGTTATAATATAATATATATATAATATATAATATATAAAATATATAAACTATTATATATAGTTAATATAATAATATGATATAATATATATATAATATATAATATACTAGTACTATATATATATAGTATATATATATAATAATCGACCTTATTTTAAATTAAAGGTATACATAGGTATAATTAGTAAACTGATAACTATAATATAAGGTTTCTATATAGTAACGTATAATTGATATATGTAGTTACGTATATATTAACTATGGTAAAGTATATTATATTATATATATATATACGTGAAATAAAAATACGATTAAAATATAAATTATATACTATATTAAATTAAATTATATATAATTATATTTATATATATTATAATATATATTAGTATATTAATATATGTCTAGGTATTAATTATAATAAAACTCATAGTAGAATACTTCGCATTATAATATGTAATATGTTATATATATTATATATATATTATAAATATTAATATATATATATTATAATAATATATATACAATAATTAATATACTAATATGAATGGTCATTGATAATTTTCATATAACTGCTCACAGATATGTAACATAGAGAACGGTACAATGGTCCTAAAACAGTAAAACCAATTACTCATATTTTGGAATTCAGCCGAAACATTCTAAGGATGGGATTTATACTTTTTTTTTTTTTTTTTTTTTTTTTATTTTTTTTTTTTTGAAAGTAATTTTTTTTTTTAACTAAAGGTAAATACCCTAGGGAAACCGCAAAGATGGCAGAGTCGGGGTTCTCTGCGCTCTCCGGTGGAACGACGGGGTAGACTAATCCGTCCCCCTCCGGGGAAGGTCTCCAGAACGCCCGCCTCCTTTGGGTTCTATTTGGGTGTCGCGGTTCCTACGCGACCATCCCCTCCGGGGTACTGAATACGTCCCCGATAACCTTTGTCCCCCGTCGGTCTCGAGCTCCCTAAAAAAAACTTAAACATTTTCAAAAAAAACAAAATTATTTTTCACCAATTTTAGGGGGCTCGAGAGCGCGAGACCGAGGGACATGATGCGAGGCTGACTTTCAGTATATAGTATATAGTAGTATATTCATTTATAGTTTATATAATATATACATATTAATATATTGTTATATAATACTATATAATATTTAATATATATATATAACATTATATTATAATAAATTATTATAATAATACTATTAGTATATAATAGTATATATAGCTACTCGTCATAATTAATACCGCCCCTTCTGCCTATAATGACGTTAACTGGTACAGAAATGACGCAGATACGCTGGTTAACTTGTATTTATGTAAATAACATAACATCCGGGACAGTATACAGCGCTGTAATAATGTAGTTTTGGGGGTGTATAGGGTCCTCCCACCGCTCTATATTAAGGTAAGAATAACAAAGCTAATGTATCTTCCACTTAGCGGATTGTGGGAAGGTTGTGGTGGGAATGAGTTGAGTTAGTGGTACATTCAAGTTATTACCAAGACGTCTATTATTACTTAGTGTGAATTATGAAAGCTAATAACTCAATCGGAAATAGATTGCGCGCTTGACTATACACTTGATAAGCGATATAGATTACCCACCAGCTCTGTGGACTCGAGAGGTACGGGTACGCAGGCGCGAGTGAACTCGGTCGAAACGTTTGGTGTGCGCAACATAACAGAAACGGTCGTGCAGCTGTACCATGAACACACCAGGTTATGCTACGCAAGGTGGTGAGGGCGCAGAGAAAAGGGTCACGGCCAAGACTGGCGTTTGACACGCACCGTTTTCTGCGTTGCGGGCCGTTAGAGAGACCGCCATAAAACCCATAGCAAGGCACGAGAGCGCGTGTGAGTGATCTAGAGTACAATAATATGCCGGACTTCTGCAGAACAAATAATTTGCCGTGGTGCCACAAGCCAGCCATGAGGACTCACGACACACCAGAAAGAGCATCGACGGGCGCGAATAGCAATTGCCCGTGAACATCCACTACATTGAGAACCGTCGGCTATTGGAACGAATGTGCTTGTTTACGGAGAGTTTGGATCGGTAATCTTATACACGCTCCGATCGGCGATTCAGTATATGCTATCGACGACTTAAATGAAAAGGTCACGTTGCAATGTAATATGGCGAGAGTATAAGCCCATTTATGAGTCTGGATGCTCGTCTCATGGTCTAGGGGAGGCATTTCTTTAACGGGTCGTCACTAGAAATTTGCACGCCTTAGATGGCGGTTCCCTAAACCTCCGCACTTTACATCGCATGATATCCTTGTGACGTATGTCGTGTCATAATCCCCCTACATCGGTGGCTGTAATTCGAGTCCTAGGTGCATGACAATCGCAAGATCACACAAGGCCATATTGTCACCGAATACCTAGCGAGTGGTGTAAAAAATACCGGACATTGGGATTGCGCAGCATAACAGTTCCGACCTTAGCCCTAATTGAACATTGTGAGGACGATGTTGAATCTGCCGGTTGGCGACAGGCTGCAACCACCACCAACGAACCCTCCAGCCGCTGAGCAGGCGGTGGAGTCGCCATATGGGATGCAGAGTTTCCCACCGTGGGGACAATTCGGCACCTCACTTGAGAGCATGCCCACGTACGGTGGCAAGTCAATCTATTTCTATGCCAGAGGTGGCCATTTACGTTATTGAGTAACACCCATCCACACCAAGCCGCCTTCACGAGCGATAACGTCCATCATTGGAACGAAAGTCGCATATCATTACAGGACCGCATTTGCAAGGCCCCACGGGATTCCTGGGAACCTAGAAAAATCCTTACCTATATAGTTTGCGTTCATTGCCGTTAATCACCATAAATAAGTTACACAGCATTCTGAGATCTTCAGTGCTGTAACCTATTAAAGTCATATGAGCTAGTGGTGCGTTAGTTGATTCATTTACATCTTGTATTATGTGTATTATATATTATTAACATCAGATAACGTATATAAATATATATAATAATAGTAGTAAATAGTAATATATATAAGTAGTATATATATATAATTATATATATATATATGATTAATATATATATATATATATAATACCTAATCAAATAAAGCGAGGGACCGATCAGAGTTCATAACATATAGTCTGGAGACTGGGGGAAGATATTGAGGATGTGTCTACCCGAGACAACTATCATCGCTCTACTTATTGGCGATATGCTGGCGTGCTTAACTCAGACATAGTGAAAAATTAGTCACAGAAATGGTAAATGAAATTGACGTAATTATTAAGATTCTTTACACTGTAATATTATATATTCATCGAGGTAAAACTGATATATAATATTAGTACTTAGTAAGTATATATGTATAATATAATATCTATATATATATATACTAGTATATATATATATTTTTATAAATATATCAGTATTATAATGTATAATATGATAATATATATAATATATAGAATTTGATATATATATATTATGTAGTATATTAATTAATATACATATATAATATATCATATAATATATATAATATGTATAAGAATTATTAGTATATATATATTTAATAAATAAGTTTACATATATATATAATATATCGTAATATATATTAAATATTTTAAATATTATAATAATTAATAAAATTGAAAAAAGGTAAGAAAGTTGCTTAAAAAAAAGTATGATTAGTATATTATATATATAAATTATAATACTATATAATATATATAGTATATATATATATTATTATCATATTATATATATTATATTATTATATAAGTTTATATAGTATATATAATATATAATATATGCATATGCATCATCATCATCAATCATGGCATCCATCATCACTCATCATCATTCATCATCATCAATCATCATCATCATCATCATCATCACTCATCATCTTCATCATTATCATCATCATCATCATCATCATCACCCACCTTCTTTCCCCATTAGCTGGGGGGAAGGTGCGTCACATGTACCGGAAACAGAAAATAGTAGAGAATATGGCGCAAGCTACGAAAAGAAAGCCCAGCTTTAATGCCCTTACACCCTAAGTGATAACTCGTCACAGTCAGAAAAATTCAGACCGAGGGCTTCATGGGACTGCGACGGATCCTCACCATGCCATCTTATCAATGTAGGGTTCATCCCTTGGCTCAGGTGGGCCACAACCATACACCCTTCACAAAACTCCGCCATTCACTCCTATTATTATTTTACTGACTCAATTCAACTTTTCTTCTGTCTCCCAGCCGGTCGATTTCCAGCACATTCATCACTATATATCTGCGTAACCTACTGACTATTATCCATCTTTCCCACATGACCAAAAAAATCTCTCAATTTACTTTCATTTATTCTCTTATTTACTCCTTTCTTCACACTAATACGTTCATTCCTCATTTCATCATTTCTGTTTCACACCTAACCCCCTACAGATTGTCGCATGCGTAAAGCACATTGTAACTTGTTAGACTATATTTGTGTTCTCTTTTTTTTTTTCCAGACCATCACTACTACACATTAGCACAGGTACAACATTCCTTTTATGTAAGATCTCTAACGCACCTTCGAAGACTTAGTTTCCTTTACATCCACTCTAGGATTTAATTGCACTAGCCACCATCCTAACATTAACAACTTTCCTACTACACTATGCATCATCCGTTCCCTTTTCATCCAACATATATCCTAAATATTTAAACTAAGGCACATGTTCCAGTTGCTCGCCATTCAACATAACTTCACATCGAGGACTGTCCTCACTCACAACCATGACCCTACTCTTATCTACGTTTACTTTCAAACCACTCCTTTTACACACTCTGCCAAATCCCTCTACCAATCCACTCTAGCTCTCTTCAGATTCACCACATAAAAACAAATCATCCGCACATATATATATACTGCACCTTCCACTCTCTTCCAATTTAATCCGTCATTCTAACAACTCATCGAACCGAAGAACTGAAAGTTGATAGAGTGAAATGCGCTCGGACCTGTGACAGAATACCATCCATATCATTTACCACTATTAAACAAAGAAAACTAGAATGAGAATCTTAATGAATATGCATCAACACAGCAACATCAATTGCCCCGTGGGTCAATACACCGTGCCGCTTACCAGGTTGAGAAACACCATTCCCTGGTTGGAGAAATAACGGAATCTGAGATGTGTTGTCTAGCCCACATCACGCTAATCGTCTAATTAAGGTTGTGCCCGGCATATCTGACATTGGTATCCCTCAGGAAAACAAATGACCTTGAGCCGGCGTTCTGGGGCCTGCATTGAGCCATCTATGTAGTGTGTATAAACGGTGGTCGGCTGAACCCCTTACACTATAACTCGAGAACCAGAAATTAGGAAACAGTCTTATTTGCAGTTATATGTGTGTTTGCCGGCGGTATTTTTTAGATTTTCCTTAGGTGGTCTTTGTTGTTCTATGTCGTGGTTGTTTGCATACTTCACCCGCGTGTTTTTTAGTTTTTTTTTTTTCTTTCTCCTCTCCTCTTTGGACTCAATCTTCATTATCTTGTGCATTTCACACTTTATTAACGTTGTTTTGATTCGTTCAACGCTCCTTCCAACATAATAAATGAACGAACATATGTGAACAAGAAAATCTAAGAATAATAAAGATTTAAGTTTGAAAGTTTAACAGTATTCCGATCAGTATTTTATTCATTATGTGGTATTTTAAGGGATCATAGTTAGTTTATAAAGATTGTATTCCTCATACGATTTATGTGTACTATAAAACTTCATACTGCTAATAAGGGCTGAATGAACTTGGTCGATAATTTATAGAAAAGTAATGATGTTTTAAAATTTAGAGACGGTAATTTTTTTCATAATATGAAAATTTTCGTTTTCACCTATTTTCATTATTATTTTTTATAGAGTATATTCTGTGTGTTTTTCATAAAAATCTGGGGTGACAACGCTACTAGGTAAAGCTTTCCAACATAAAATTGATTTTCTTTAATTTTTCAGTGAGAAACTGCTATTAAGTTTTGTTTATGTTGACATGCTGGCCTTTGTCGGATTGTCTGGGATATATTACCTCAAACTCAGATATTATATATATATTTTGGTTATACTATATATATATATAAACTACTGATATATATTGGCATAAATAATAATATTATACTATTATTATATATAGTATAATATATCTGAATATATATATATAAATATATTAATAATGAATAGTTAAAGTTTATATCTATATATCAGAAAATCCAAATGGCAATGCTAACAACTATGTTAGATGATCACTCGCTTAAAAAGAATTCCAAATTAAGTTCAAATCAACAGACGCCTATTATACATACTACCTTTTATTTATTTATTTATTAATACCAAACATTCGGCAGCGACTTAACACAAAAATATTTTTGATGTACGATAAAATCTTGTATTTAACATAATATCACTGAAACCTTTCCTTCACTCTACTATTACTCAAAATGCATAAACGTAACTATTAGATGTCATATGGGGAAATGTGGGATATTGGTAATTTAAGACCTTTATCACTAATTTTTGAAGCAACGAAAGATTAAACATGTCTAATCGTCGAAATTCAAACAAACAATTAAGGCGGTACATTTAAAACAATACCAATACATTTCGTTACGTTGCCAGCATGATTGAAAATATACTTTCAATAAATTAAGTATTTTATTAATAATATATAATATACTATCTTTCATTAAATTTTAAAATAATATGAATAGATACGAAACTTTACATTAAATTTTTCTGAACATGATTCTTTTCAAGTTCATATACAAAAGATTTAAGAAATATATATTAAGGATAAAATCCAGGTTTTGAAATAAAATTGTTCTAAGACTAAGTTAGCAACGTCCTCTTAGCTGACCAAATGGAAAAGAAATAACTTTTTTTAAACGAGCGGGGGGGGAACAACTTTAATAAAAACCCAGATAATTATATATAATATATATAATATTATACTTATATAATATATATATTAATAACTATATACAATATATATTAATATATATATATATATCCTATATATATATATAATATATATAACCATATATATAACTATAATATCATATATATATAATATATCCTAGGCACTTTACCCTTTGTATAAAATGTTATCCAATAAAAATACAGATAATCGAAAATTACTCGGCGCTGACAGCTGTTACATCGGCACTAACCATGTTGCAATCGTGTGGTGAAACTGTGAGGTTTAAGAACGTTTCTAAAATCTCCCAGATTAGAAAGAAGGAGACAGAAGTTGTGCACATGTTTTGCTTTATAATGAATCTTTGTTTAAATTTTTTATATGTAATTTTGGTTTTAAATTTTATTTTTTTATTATTTTTTTAAGCGGGTCGAGGCCGGACGGTGCGGTACAGAGGGGGGACGTAGGGAGTGTGGGGGTGTCGCTCAATGGTGCCCGAACTTTCCCAAGGCTGTGCCGCCGCTGAGGCGTTCGGCACGAGCACCTGTACTCCTTTTTTGTAACATCTTGGTCTGCTTTCTTACATCTTGGGGTCGGATGTCTTCATATAGTGTTAATACATAAAACGCATAAACACTGCGTTTGTTTCTATAATTGGAAAACTTCGTCGCTTATGGCTATTATTAGCAATTTGAAAAATAAATCGTGAAAAAAAAAGATGCGTTAACAATCGCTCGTTGTTCGACTTATATACTCGGTTTTATACTATGCCTTTGTGAACAGGGAATAGTCGGCTCTAGTGATATGGTATAATTTGGAGTATTAGTAGTATTATATATTAATATTACTAATATAATATATATATATATATATATAATTATATAATTATATCAATATATCTATACGTATTATATAGGTTCTAGCGTTTGTAATAGACCGTCATATGTTTCTTCAAAACTATTAATGCTAGCGTATAGAACGGTAAATCCATTTGTGTGGGAATGCCTTAGGTAACAAATTGTAGTATGGAAATGTTAAATAAAAAAAAAAAAAAAAAAAAAATATTTATTTATCTACAAAACTGTCAATAGTTTTAGTAGCGAAAGGGAGGAATAACATTTTTTGGCAAGAATCTGCGGGGGCGGGTCCTGGTAATTTCACATAGGGAAAAGTAAAAAAAATGACAAAATAAAGTAAATTTTTATTTGTTAAAATTATAGTTACCAGGAAAAAAGGCTATTTAGAGACCTTTATTTGGTTAATAGAGAGACCTTTTATTGGTTTCTCGATTATAATTATAAATAGACTTTCTATTAAATTTTATGCTCTTTAATTTTTGTTTTACTAAGAATACCGTACCAAGGGTACGCCCAATGGCAGGAGTCGGGGTCTCTTCGGACCTTCGAGGGAATCTACACGGGTAAGACTTAATATCACCCTCATCGGGAGGAGTACGCTCCGCGAACCCGCGCTCCTTTGGTATCTTGGTGTCGCGGTGTTTCCCTCCGGCCGCCTCCCTACGGCGTAAATGGAAACGTGCCCTCTATGTTCCGCCTTGCGGCTCTGAGCCCCTCAGTGGTTGCGTTATAAAGGCATTTTCATATGTGAAATTTCTTACAAGGATTCCCAAAACAGTGCTAATTCCATAGACAAGCTTATAAACACTCAAATGTTAGTTATTATGAGACTTATTTTTTTTTTTTATTTGGTTTTTTTTGTTTTTTTGTTGACATTTTTCCGCTACTAAAATTTGTGGACCAGACATTCCACCAATAGGTATTGCCGTTACTTATGCTAGTGAGGACATTAATGTTCTTTTATAGCAGTTCCAAAATCTGAGCGGTTAACTTAAAACGCGTCGGCCATATATGAATATATATATATAATACTAACTTACTATATATTATTATAATTAATTTTAGAATTTCTAAATTTCTAAAATGTCCCTCCAGGTAGACAAAATTAATTTTAGAATTTCTAAATTTCTATATATATTATAATATAGATATAAATATATATATATATAATATAATCACTATAATTATGATGAGCTATGAATATGGTAGCGTCTGTTAGGAGCGCGTCCATGTAATCAATTAAATACTATGTATGTCTTAGCAGTAATATACGGTAATTATCTGCTTGGTGAGATACTCGGTGGTATCGCAATAAGTAGATGAATCGCCCCTGAATTACGTGAGAAAAAAAGGAAAAAAAAAATAATAGGAAAAATTATTTTAAAAAATTTAAAATATTAGAAATTTTTAAAAAATTAAATATTTGTCGACAATGATTTACTATATTAGATAATATGTAAAAAAAAAACAAAAAATTTATTTTGTTTTGAGATTTTGCTTTCTTTAGAATATGCATTAGAGAGCCTATTTAGAAGAAGCCTTTTATATGTGTTTCTTATCGTTTAAGAATAAATAGAACTTCTAATTAAGTTTTTTCCTTTTTTTTTGGGGATTTTTACTAAGGGATATACCGCAAACGGCTATAACGGCACCGATGCGCCATGAGATCGCAGAGTGGATGATCACTCAGTTTCTGGCTTTCATTCAAATGCCCGGAGGAACTACGGGGTTGGACTAATTCTCCTCTACCACGCTCCACTTCTGAATCTTTTCTTAGACACCCTATGCCCATATACAAATTGAATGACGCACCGTAGACATACTTACACATCATGCCTACACTACACCGCTATACATATTTAAAACAAACCTGATTGAACTAAAGACATGGCTGTCCTTCACCGACAAAACTACCTTCACATCGCCGATATACCCTATTTTCGCTTCGCTCAGATAGGCCTTAACTCTCAAGCGAACACGATACTAGCGGCGAGGGAGATATTCCCTGCCCATTAGAGCTTCCCTACTGTAATCCTACTCTCATTCTCCCTATCTGTTGCCAGAGATTCACATTAGCAGAGTACATAAATAGTCCACTTCTACCTTTATCTTTGCTTCTCCTAAATAGTGATCAGATATACCAAGTTTTCCTAAGTTATTTTTCGTATACACATAATATAAAATAGAATATGTATCACTACACACTATCTTATTCTTTACCAACGATATAACCATATATAAAACCCAGACTTGCTCTCACCAATCTTGTCGCTCTTCTCAATGAGTCACTCGTGAGGAATCACATATATTTTACGTACTCCAAAAATAACCAGATATTATATTCACCTAACATAAACTCACAATAGAAACACCCAATTCCTAATTTAATAATATTTACCTTACATTTATTTTATTATTTTATTTCTTTTATACATTTTTATCACTTATTGAATAAAACCTTTCATAAGCAATATTCCTTCAGAAACATGCTCCTTATTCATATATCCTTCGAGTATACTCAGCTAGGCCATATATTAGAATAGTGACTTTACTTACTACAACTTACAGAATTACAATCAATTACACCTAAGTCTCGCCTCCATTCTATTGCTCATTTACACAAGTTTTTTTAATCTATTTATTGGCAGTATTTCATCGTCTTTTTCTCTAATTTTTCTACTCTTATTCTCTATTACCTCTTCCCTATCTTATGACTTTCATACGCATAATTATCTTATCTGCAACTATCTTGCTAGCCATCAGAGACGCCATACACAATACACGTGTCATCTTGTTTTCAATACTTGTGCTTATCCACTCCATGCGCGACTTACACATTTCTCATTCATCCAGTTAATGCTCTCTCAAATCAACAATAGCACCATCTCTATTACTAAACAGATCACTTATTACCATGCGTAGAGCCTAGTCGCGCCGTCCTATTCGAAAAAGAGAGAGAAGGTTATAGATCATATTGTAAAGTCTCCATAAATTGATCCGCGCTTACCAATCATGCTCTGCATTATAATTAAAAGATCTATTTACCACTCAATAACTAAATAAGTCTTTCAGTATCCTTTTTTCCTCTTAATATAAATACAAAACATCTTTCTTTTGAAACCTATCATTTGCTTTTAGCACATTCAAACACCTTATTTTAAATTTAAGCTGCTTGACAATCACAATCTAATTCCACACTGCACTTTTTAACATTCAGCACTTTCTACGTGTAGCTACATCTACAATACATTATATGTTTGCTATTGCTAACAACCAGTTTCTATT
>JABUQX010053530.1:0-15000 GCA_015478945.1 Trachelipus rathkii
GAGATGAGGAGAGTATACACGAGGAGTCAGGCGCTATTATTTACTCAATGGTGAAGTCTATATAGCACAATATTACTTAAATGAGAGACATTGGCAGACAATGCGTGTCTATCCGAGCACCGCGATGCATAATTGTCCCATCTGCAAACTGGTGAAGGACTCGTATCCAACTCACTGGGCTTTTAATACCGATCAAAAATCACCAATACCGCCTATTTTCAATTACCTGCATCACGAGCAAGCTCATGGAGAGATTGGTGGCTTTCCCGTCTTGTTCCCCTCGTTGGAAAAAGGCACAGCGTTCATGCATTTTCTGCGGAGAGCATCCCTTGTCTATCTTCTTGGTTTTCCTAGTCACCATAGCTGACCTACTCAGAAAGATCTTCTCTCTTCCTTTGTGGCCGTCTTGGATTGTCCACAAGCAACAACTATTCCGTTTAGCGAAGCTTCTGTAAATCGTCATTTGCCTCTTCCTTCTCAACAAAGATGGTCCTGTTCCTGTTGTAATTCTCCTAATCGACGCACATAGAAACGAGGTCGTATGGTAGCGACCCCAAATCTCTTCGGCCTCCTATTTTCCACTAACTCCACCCTAGACAACGATTCTGGCATTTCTCTTCCCTCCTCTCTGCGATGAATAGGGGCTCTTTGCGAGAGTGTGTCTCTCATGGACATTGCCTATTGTGCCCCATATGAGGAGGGATCCTACTCACTCCCTCTTGATGCGCTGTCGGCAATAGTGCCCCACTTGAAAATAATCGATGTAAGTGTAGTAAGGAAGACGAGTTGCAAGAGGCCTCAGTTCCGAATGATGCGTTTGAAGTCTGTACTGTCGGTCACAGCTTAACCCTGTGAGACGGAGTTTCTCGCTCCTACGGACGTAAGGGTGTGCGTAGGCGACTGTGCTTACTTTCCTCGCGATAGGTTTTCAATTTGAGTATGTCGACCTTCGGCCAATCCTACCGTCTCGGTGCGTTGTCAATCATCTATGCTTATATATCTTGCCCTGTACATGTCTCTACATAGCGGGAGCACATACACCTTCCTGCAGTTGTATGTAGTAGCTGTCGCGAGTTCTCAGCATCTTGCTCATCCGATAGGGCTTATCTCTCCTGGTGTTCTCACGCTCGAAATCTACAAGATCCAGTACTGTCCGTAGATGAAAAATATACCCTCACACGTACGTAGCGCGTGAATTTCGCGCACATATCAAGCTTCGTCTTCACTGATATTTAATATCAAGCAATCTTTTGAAACCATCTCTCTATGGAGCCTCCCACTATCCTACCGTATGGGCTGTCCGATAAGTGAGATTAATCGTTGATCACAAAATCGGTCCTATTGTCGCTTCTGATAGCAGCGCACGATTGAAAGTGCCTCATGACTTCTCCTACGAGATCGTCTAGGAGGCGTAGTTTGACCTACTTTGCACGTTTATACCTTGGATCTCTGTATGTGTATGGTCCTGTTACCTAGAACATCTGGGACTGGCGAACAGAAACGCATCGCTCCACCTTTACGAGTGGACATGACCTGTGCGTGGGTGAAGAGCTTAGACATATATCTGGTTGTCAAACGCACCTATTAAGGGCAGACCTTGCACCCGCGTAGTACTGGCTATCGTCTATCTTCACCTGCATTGCAGCACCTGAGAAGTCTAGGCGAATAGACACCTTAGACTCATTCGTGTTGCGGCGGTCTTCCAGGGAATACTGGCTTCGGCACGTTGAGCACATCTTAGGGGTAGATTAGCACCTACTTTCTTCTACACCGCAGTACGTGCGGAAAATGCTCAGGGTCGCTCTGACTCATTGCAACTGGGCCCGCGAGTATTCTTTCATGGTTCTTATCTGCATCTTAAGGCTATTGCTGACGGTCTATTATCCAACCCTCAGAGCGCTGTCCCGATTCTTACATCTTAACCTCTTCATTTGGCCTTTGGCTTGGTTGTTACTTCCATCTTCGCTTTCTATTCTTAGACCTTCCCTCAGCGAGCGTATCATCTCGCATTATGCACTTACCAATCTCTCAACTTCCATTACACTGTGTGGTTCATATCACCACCTCGTACTTGCTTTTCCTATCTATGCAACGGGATCTCGTCGCTACATTTCTAAGTCCTAGCAGGATACACCAGGCCGTGTCATGATTGAGGAGACCGCAATGTTATTATCAGCTCTCACACCCTCGTGGAGAGGTCGCACTTAATCACTTCTCAATACACAGTTTACACATCTCTCACGATGTTCCATGATTCGATCGAGAGGCTGTACACGTTCTGTGTAAACGTGGTCGTGGAGAATTCGCCTTCGTCGTCTTATATCATTCCTATTTTACGGACAATCTACTTTGCGTCATCAACCTGGACTACCTTCCCACTCGTAGAT
Organism: Trachelipus rathkii; assembly: GCA_015478945.1. Classification (NCBI taxonomy): domain Eukaryota; kingdom Metazoa; phylum Arthropoda; class Malacostraca; order Isopoda; family Trachelipodidae; genus Trachelipus; species Trachelipus rathkii. The sequence continues at coordinate 2,388 of JABUQX010053530.1, forward strand.
TATAGCAGTTTTTTCGTGTTTCGTATAGAACTGATTAACGGTGTGGCGTCGTCCTGCAAGCTGTCGTGAAATTTCACAGCAATTCTGCCTACTAAAATCGACCCGTGGGGTAGACTATAGCCATCTTTTCCGGTTCTCGGACAGACGTTCTCTGCAAAATCTCTCCTGCTGACATCATCAACCCAAAACCTCCTGTGTCCTCTCGAGACTATTAAACACCATTCCTACCATCTGTCCTGATAGTCCTGTGAGATCAATGCTACACGACATGGTCTCGTGTTTTGTTGGGGTTCCCGTCCCTCATTCCTGTGGTGGTAGTTGCCGGATAATGATAAAACAATCCGGATCTGCGAGGGCGCAGGTTCTAAATAAGGCGGACATCAACGACACACAGGGTGTCGATGTACTCCGAAATCACCTTCCCTCCTGCCATCTGCAACACGACATGATGATGGCTTAGTTTCCCTGCTGCAGGATTTTTCTCCATCGCAATACGAGGGGCGGGTTCGGTGGTTCGCTCTCTGCTGCATGAATCATGAATTGGAGCGGATGGAGGCCTAGTTTCCTGTTTTGGTCGGGCGACCAAACTACGGAACGTCAAAACCCTCATTAGGTCTGTAGGTCTTTTCTTTCTATCTCTTCACGAGTAGTCGTTGCCTCGCAACGGACGTGATTGTACCTAGAGACTGCACTATCATCAGGCCCGACTGTGTAGTCAGAGTACTCGCAATCTCACATATCTGGGAGGCGAGGCCTGGATTTCTTGTATTATCACGCCAGCGCGGGGATCCCTCTCGTCGTGATGGATGACGCCGGTTCCCGGTAGTCCAACCATGTGTTGTGCGTACTGCCGTTTATTCAGTAGGATTGGACTCCATGTGCTTAACTGCATTCATGTTTGGTTCTCTGCATTGATTGCCAGTCGCGCTGAATCTATTCTGAGGTGTTCTTACGAGCACCCGTTTGCCGGAACCAAGTTCTTACCGCGAGAAGGCAATGCCACTGGATGACTCGAAGGGAAACACTCTATCATTCAGTGCATCGCCTGCAGTCTATACCACAATCCTTATCCGAATCTTCATACTTTCGGTAGTGATCGAGTTTTTTGCCTATCTCTATTGAGGCAGAGGATGCATCCTGCTCCTGTCATTAAGATGCGTGAACCGTATCACAACGGCGAACACAGTGTCTGTGTACCTATTCTGCGTGTCAACGTTAGGTAGTTGATCACCTGTGGTGTTAGTAATTTTACATAAAGCTGATCAGCCCTATGCTCTTGTGGGCCTGTGCAGGCCCTGTACACCCTTAAAAAATTATATCATTCTTATCTACTCAGAGCCACACCATCAAAGGTTGCTTATACTAGTAGGAAGGTTTAGCTGCCTAATTTCCATGTGAATGTGGTCTTGTTGAATATGATCGGCGTGGGTGAATGGTTGTATGAGTCTCTCCTGCAACCTTGGGCAAAGCCCTGCGTCCTAGGTTTGATTCTACGACACCATCTAGTAATTGAGCCTGATGGAGTGTGAAACTCTTTTGATGTGGGCGTCACTACACCCCTTCCTTGAAATAGGGCCTGACTTGAAGTTGGGTTCGCGCGGTGCGAGGAGCAACTTCTGTAACACAAGTAAAAAGCTCCTTATGGAGGTTGGAGTCAAATATGTGGTCATAATGAAACTGAGAGACTCTCGCGATACTTCTTACTAGATTCACATGGTACAGATGGGTGCGTAACGGCCTGGGCTCCTACTTCTTCAACTTTTGGAACGAGTCATATATGTCTATCTATTGGTTTCTTTTCCGAATCCGCACTGCAACGACGCACAACATATCGAGCGCAGTATCTTCTGGTGATGAAACAGAGTACATAGAAAGAACGTAATAAGATTAATATGGTTTGCTCAAAGCAATCAGATGAGCACTCCCATATATAGATTGAATCGACCCAACAACAAACTACATCTAATATCTTTGCATACGAGTGCTAGTTTCAATTTACTGAGCAATATAAATTACATCTAATAAAAATCTCTATATGTAAGTTCATTAAAACCTTAAACACACAATGTTAATGACAGATAAAACTTGAAGATGGCATTGAAAATGGATACGACGAATTGGGAGAAGGCATTGAGCTCTTTGCTGCTGAGGAGGAGGATGAAGCTTTATGTAATTTAATATCAGTTGTTAAAAGTGAAGATTTACTAAAGGACGAAGAGGAATGTCCCACGGAGGTAGTTTATCTTATTTTGAGGCTTGGTTTTCCTTTTCTAGTTTATTTGTAAAAAAATTTTAGACCTTAAATTATAAGATATATTTTTTTTTTTCAGATATTTGTGAATGAAGAAGGAACTATGGAACTCAATTTTGTGAGTGATGCATTTTTGTGTTCAAGTTGTGGTTATGAGACAGTGGATGAAACTTTGTTTGCCAACCATCAAAAAGCACACTCGAAGAAAGATTATTTCAAATGCAATAACTGTTTGTTTACATCAAACAGCACAATTTTGTTTCGCAGTCACCAAAAAAATTGCAAAGGAAAGAAGAAACAAGCGAAGGAGGGGAATGAAGATCAAGAGCAAGATGATGAAGAACCAGAAAATGTGTGTCACACATGCGAACAGTGTGGTAAAGCCTACTCTTCTTTTTCGTCACTTAAAATGCACCAAGCATATCACTCGAAGCTCAGGCCATATGCTTGTGATAAGTGCGACTACCGTTTCTGCTCTGAAAAAACGTTAAAAAAGCATGAATTAACTCATGATAAAATTAAACATTTAGAATGTCCGCATTGTAGTTTTAAATGCAGTCTAAGTGGAAACATGATAATTCATGCAAGAACACACACTGGCGAAAAACCCTATAAATGCCCTGATTGCCCTTACAAGACTGGAAATCCTTCTACTATTAAACGTCACATTGCTAATCACAAAAATGAGTTAATATATAGATGTCGCAAGTGTAATTATAAAACTTCAAAAAGCTCTCTATTAGCCAATCATGTAAAGTCGCACTCAAGTCTTTCAGAATTTAAGTGTCATATTTGCCAACACCTGCTACGAAATGCTTATGCTCTGCGATATCATATGACCAAGCAACACTCGGAGCAGGAAATTCTTGAATGTCCTTTTTGTGATTTCCGCCAGAAAGATAAATCATTGTTGAAGATTCATATAAGACGACACACTGGGGAAAAACCATACATTTGTACTGAAGAAGATTGCGGTTTCCGAGCTATGCGTTCACAAGATTTGAAAAAACATATGTGGAAAGTCCATTATTCAAAGTGAATTATCTCTGAAAAATATAGCAAGATTGAAATTGCAAACCAAAGATGAATTTATAGGAATGTAGCAAACATGAGAGTTTATATATTATAAAAGAAAGTTGCAAAGAACATATAGTAACCCTTAAGGGAATATTATGTTTCTAAAGTTTTGCTGAATTGAACGGAGAGGATGGTGACTTACAGCTTATATTTCTGGTTGGTTTTCATTGTACTCGGAGATTCCTATGGTTTTATACTATTATTTCTTATACGGTTCATTTTTTTAATACAAAATAGCTGCTTTCTATGGCAAAACTCTAATCAAGGAAGATTCAATAAAAGAGAAAACTCGGATTAGAGATGGCTTTCATGGAAGTGCGAGCGTCCACACTTTAAAGTGAAAAAAATCAGAGGTTGGCAGAGAAATAACCGAGAAAGGAGTGTTGCAATAAGTTAACTCGAAACTGTAGACCTATGAATAACAGCTGTTCAAAGCACATTTATTGCAATACCTGTAGAAAGAGAAAGTGCGCAAATGCCACGTCGTATGTATAAAGATTCGAGACCATCATAAAGTAGGCAACAGTTTTTAACAACAATAATTATGCGATAGAAGCTCTTATATATTAGGGTAAACGGCTAAGAAAAAATCTGAAGCTGAACAAGAATTCCAAACATCGCTGAAACTAATCTGGCAATTAACAAGTTTCCAAAGTTACTTATACTTTAACCAACAATGTTTTTATATTGTTTACCGGAGGGAGATAATTTCGCTGGGGGAGTGGGAATCTTTTATTGAGGGTTAGATATAAAGTAATTTCATCATGTGGTTGAGAAGGTGATTTTATTAATGGATCTGGTCAAAGTCCACTCCATATAGGCATAATAGGAAAAAAATAATGTAAAATTTCTAAAGTTTATATAAATTGCTTGATGCAGTAAACCTTTGCAGATGTTAAACCAAATAATTTTTCTTAAAAAAAAACTAATGTGAATAGGAGTTTTATTCTTTCATTAAATATAAAGTTCTTAGCATTATTATTATTATTCTTGATACCTCTACTTTATAGCAAAATAACATGTATCCCTAATTTCTTCAGTATTGCTGTGATGATCCCTTTTTAGCCATTTATAAAAATATTTTCTATTTCAAAGTTTTATTGTGAAAGTATTCATGAAACACAATAATGAGCAGTTTTAAAGATTAGATTTAACCGAAAATTCATTTAAAAGAATGTAGATAAATTTTCTTTTAAATATATTATTTTTCATTGGTTTAATAATTATGAAAAAACGCGTAAAAGGCCAAATGCCTGGCCCGCATGAGATCCACAAGAATTGGAGAAGGTAGAAGAATGGGCATAACTGTAAACAGAGGCCAGACTAAGAACGGATGAAATACTGCAGAAAGTGATAATAGTAATTAATAATAACTTGCATTTATCAGGATGTGAGGAGCGTATACAGACGTAGCCGATGTCCATTATTAGTAATTGTAGTATAGAAATCTCATTTAGGTATATATATATATATAATAGAGGATCGCTAAAATGAAAAGTTAAGGGGCCAAAAAAATAAGAAATACCCTATCCATCTCTAGCTAAGAGATTAACTCAGCAGTCCCTTACATACAAATAATGTAATTGGCTGGCTGTGAAAGATGAATTTTGAGGGCCATGAAACTATCTCACCTTACTTTAAGAAACTTTGTATTGTAAGTATTCTTCGTGATCCTTACTAATCCAAAATATTTTATATGAAAAAAGAAATACCTTATTCAGGTCTTTACAATATATAATAATGTAAATGATACAGATGAGTTTAGTGTTCCGTATAGCATCACGTAAGTTGATGAGATATATGAGATAATTAAATTTTTGAGACAATTGCAACACATATATAACTTCTCTCCATCCAGGTAAATATAAAAAATCGAGGAGGGTCAGTTCATACTTTCACAGACCATCACTCGCCTAGCAATCAGTTTATACCTTACAGTTGAGCGCAAGATGTTTTTTCACAATGATGAATAGGTATCGGTAGAACCATAGTGCATGAGAGGTGGTAGTTAAAGGTGATGTATAGACGAGAGATTCACATGATAGTGAATGAAACGTAAAGAATAGTAGATCGGGAAATGCACCATTCACATATGTAAAATATAAGATGAAACTTCTGCAATCGAACTGAGCTATAATATTAATATATAAAGACTAATATTAAGGTAATATAGTATAATTTAAAATAATATATAACAAAGTTGAGTAAAGATAATGTGTTTCATAACAAAAACTAGTGCTCCAATTATAGATGAATATATTGAGTGCTACTAGGTCTCAATTATGAAACTTTTCGATATACCATAGGTCATCACCAAATAGTATCCAAAATGCTGAAGAGTATCTAAATATACATAGTATAGTTTTGAGGCAGATTGACACTGAATACCGAATAGATAACCATATAAACGTTTATAAAAAATATACTATTTAGGAATTTATTACGATAATTTTCGGAAATATAGCTTAAGGTTAAACTCAATTAAAGGAACGCATGTATAGAATCACTTTGTTTTATCATAGCACTACGTTCCAACAACAACAAAACAAAAACGTGATATCGAAAGAGTTTACTAAGGGGCACAGACGAACTTACTCGTATTGCTCAGAAGCACATGCTTTAGGGAACCTAAAATAGTTTTTGCCATCAAAACTACTTATCGCCCAATAGTAGTGTCAGGGACGTTTAGAAGAAATTAAGCAATATGCATACGTTTTAAATATAAGGTCGAGAGTGATATGGATATAACCTTAGAAAAGTTTTTAATAATCGGATTCGGAACAATTTTTTTATCTCTTTTGAGACCAACTCGTAGTATCTATATAACCCAGTTTTAAAATTAACCTATAACATCTATCGACTCTGCTACATCATCTTAAAATAATTAGGAGACCGAGACATCGGAGCCTAACCATTATAGTAATATAAAAAAAAAGATTAGTGAGTATAGGAGGGAGTAACTAGGCTCGGCATTACACCTATAACTATTATTATAATCGGCAGACCTACTCCGTTTATAAAGATTATTATAATATAATATAGTTTTCTTATTTTAATATGTTCTATAGTCTTCCAATATTGATGGAGGATAAGTCGAGATGAATGTAAACTAGACGAGCGTTCTAAATTATATATTTTTTCTGGTATTCCAAACTAGCCAAGACTAGTGTACGACCAAGGTATTGAGCGAGTTTGTTTGAATGAAAAGAATAGACCGAGAGACTGCAATGTTCGGAAGAGAATCGGCTAGCCGAGTTTCTTGCACGAGAGAGTAAGAGAGGCTGCGAAAGTATGAGTGAATTGCGAACACAGATTAAATCGTCAGCCCCTGTGCATCACTAAAATACCGAATAGGTCAGTCCCATTTCATGCGATACACTTAATGATAGAATATATTATAAGGTGGTACGAATGAGGATAGCTTAATTAGTATATATAACGCGAATGTAATAGTCTGTTAAGATATAGATTAGTAGTATATATTGGGTTCAATCAAATGACAACATGCATATAAACTGCCTATGATGTATTATTGGATAGAGAAACTGGGTATACTACTATAACATGAATTTAACTCACGCAACTGACGAGAGAGAGCTCAATTCTAAATACAGAGTAACTCACAGACTTAATAAAATTTTCATACGTAAATAATAATTTATAAATCTGAGAAAAATTGATGTTGACAGAGTTCACGAGAAATCATTTTTTTAGGAATGCAGCGAGTCGAAAGCATCCTTTTATATCCATTTAAGTAAGAAAATTGAAATGATGGAAAAAGCATGAAAGGAAAATTATTTTGATAAATTAAAATGGTGTAGTGTTCCATCAAAATATTTCACGTATTGATTCTACTATCGCCTTATAGCGCTTACCCATATTCTATCTAGGACTAGGTTGAGTGTATACTTACCTCATATATTCTTGACAATCTGGACACTCAATTTCTAGATTGCCAACATAACCTTCGAGTTAAAATCAAACTTCCTACCTTATGATAAATGAAAATCATATTTCTAAGCCTGTAGGAACTAAGAGTCGAGAGTTGTTAGCAAGATTAGTTTCTGAGTGTGGGTGTATTAGTGAATAGTATAATTGAGAACGAAATCCGACATAAAATAAAAGATTCGTACACATCACACGCCTCCTATTCTAAAACATTGTGGAACAAACCGAAAAATGCTGAATTCATACTTAAGCGAATTTGTTTGGAGACGAAGATATAATAATAAGGATTTATTCGTTAACATTTTAAAGGATATTGCAACGTGTTATTCGTCTAACGTATCACCTTCCCCACTGGTGAGTAGTTCTTGCTTATTTCTTCACATTTTTAAGTGCATATTTTTATTATATGTACTGCTAACATATAGTTAAAAATAGAATTGATCTTCTCTTTCATTCCTTTCTTGTAATAACTGATTTGTTTTTAATTTTGTTCCTCGACCTAGAAAGTCTGTGGGATTCTGATTCTCTCTGTTTCAACTTCGCGATTATATTACGAGTATAACGTCTCTTGTTAATGTTGTTTCAATCTTGTAAAAGTTAATCCTATTTCAACTTCTTTGCCTCTCCATAACTATCCTATCGTCCTCGACGGTTTTGACGTCTCTCCTATAAAGTTCACACACATTTCTTGATCGTAACACTAACTATTATTTGGACTACCACAATGGTTGGTAGGGTGCCTTCAAAGCTGGAAATTCTGTTCATAAATTTTCGAAGCATAAAACTGTTTCATCTGCATTATATATTGCACTATTCTCATTTATCTTCTGAACTGAATAAGGTAAAGTCTGTCTAATGTTAAAGGACTTATCAACTCTCATGGTTACTCATGACAGAGTCCTAGACAGTAGACACATCTCCTTTTCTTTGGATATTACAACAGTTCGAGAGAGGTTGCTGCTAGCTTTTAAGAGCTACGATTCTCAAACAAGTGAGCACAACACTTTCTGAATTCATCTGTATAGATTGCTAAATCAGTTTGCTCGCTGTGGTGTCTTCTTCATAGTTCAGGAATTGCCTATATATATCCGATTACCCCTCAATTTATATTTTCTTTGTATCCTTTCGGAAACGTTTTATTTTTTTTTTCATTATGTGTAAAGTATTTTCATTAGTTTTATTAGTTGGTCATCAATTAGTAACAAATGGCGCTCTTTGTTTTAGGAAGATTGATTCAAAGTTTATATATTCCATACTACTTTTTCTTCTACGAAAGGATACTGAAAATAGTTCTGTCATATCTAAATTTGTGTAAGGTTTCATAAACTACTATTTGTCTATTAGTAGTTATTTTTGAGAATGGTACATTCAATTGCCATTACACAGTCTACTATATATCATTGCAACAATGTAATAATTCAGTGCTATATTATAAGTAATGTAGACTTACCTGAATTTTCCCAAAAGATACTTGGTTGGTATATCAAGTTTTTTAAAAATTCTTGGCCCATGCATTAATGCTTCTAGTATTACTTGAGGATTCAATGCGTCTGTAAGTACAGGTTTATTTCTGATGAGTGCTTTATCATGTGTTGCCTGACCTTCCAGCTTGAGCTATAATTATTATTTAACCTGTTCATAATTTAATGTATTTTTGGATTTCCCAGCACTGCAATACCATCTACCTTGTGAATATTAATGTTTAATCATCTAAATCATGCTGTGTCAGTGTGTAAAGAATGAACACCGCAAAGTATTTAATAGACTGGCTACAATTTTTACCATTATTTTTGAAATTTTTTTTTAAAGTTTTTATTCCTTCACATTTTTAAAGTAAATCAACAGTTGAAAGACAAAATAATATAAGCGACAATTTTGATATTATATGAGAGGTAGGAAGGGGATTGATTTCTGTGAGGAGAAAGGTATGTGTGTTAGGAATTCATTCTTTGAGCACAAGAGTATCTTAAGTGTACGAGAGTTCGTGTAGGCAGAGATAGTATCAAAGTGGATAGTATGGCTGATTTTGTGCTTGTGAAGGATATGTTGAAGTATGTAATGGCGTTAAATCAATGAGGGGGTTGGGGATTGGTATATCAGATTATGATGATGTTTTATTTAAGATTAAGTTAGTGGGGGCATGGGTGGAGAGGAAGGAGGTTGGGATAATTCAGAGAGAAGTTAAGTGAACAAGGTTATAAGGAAAAATATGTGAGAGCACTTGCAAATAAGGAAAAGTATTACAGAGCGTTTGCGAATAAATGATTTGCATCCAGATTTGTTCAGTTTCATCTTGTTCAGTTGAGTGTGAACGAGATGAAACTGAACAAATCTGGATGCAAATCATTTATTCGCAAACGCTCTTTAATACTGTACATAGTGTATATATATATATATATATATATATATGATATATATAATATATATATATATATAAATATATATACTAATTAAATATTTATATATAATAAATATATATATAATATATAGATATAGAAGTGAGAGTAGTATATATATAAACTCTCAGATATCAAATAAAATAATATGATATATATATATAATTATATATATTATATATATATATATATATAATATATAATATAATATAGAGTATATATATATATATAATATATATATATATATATATATATGCTAAAGGTCATAAGTTTTAAAATATATAAAACAGTAGAAATATATTAAGAAAAATTGCTCATCGAAATTATATCTTATGCCCCTTTGTTCTTTTAAATGTTTGAAAATTCTAACATTCTCCATTGTGCTATGGAAAGACATGTTTTGGAACAAAACACTTTTGAAAATGATTCTGCTTCTTCTGTCCAAGAAGTCAACCTCAGAAAGTTTATGGACTGAGATGTTTGTTGTGCTTTCAACATCTTAAGCAGTTTATACGAAGAATGATGTTCGTTACTGAAATCGAATATTGAAGAAAATTTAAAATAATTAAAATGAATAAAATAATAAAATAATTACAATAATTGCAAAAAAAATGCTTTGTAGTCTTGAATTTAGGTCAGAAACGAAATCATTCTTTCAAATTATTTACTTTCTGCAAAAACGATAATTTTTATATTATTTTTTTTGTATGTTATATTTAAATGGTGAGCTTACGTTGTGGTGGGTTCGACTCCCCACAATATGTGGTGGGTTCGATTCCGCTCACTATTTGTTTAAAGTCGTGAGTCTATCCTAACGGAAGAATAAAACACAGAAGACAAAAAAAAAAAAAAAAAAAAAAAAAAACAAAAAAAAAAAACCAATAAAATAATTAAAAAAAACACAAACTCTACATCTCCAAACTTCATAAACCTTACCTCGATACCAATACTAACACAATTCGATACCGATACTAACTGATACCAATACCGTTCGATATCTACACTAACACTGTCCGATACCGATACTAGACAGACAACCGATACCGATAAAATAACCTTAATCCTAAAAAAAGATAACCATAATCCTAAAAAATATAACCTTAATCCTATCAATTTTTTCATAATCTCAAGAACATCATTGAGAATAACATATATCTAAAAAAATACAAATAATATTTTTCTCTCTTAATTATTTTCTATCTTTACTTCATATAATAGTCCAGTTTTTTTTTTCACGTTTAGTGTCTTCTATTTTTTTTCTTTCAATCTATAGTTCTCTTATTTTCAATGTTTTTATCAATTTTCAACTTTATCTTTTAATTTCTTAAATATTCTCTATTTTCACTTTATATAATAGTCTGTTTGTTGTTTTTATGGTGTTTCAATTTATTTCTGTTATAGTCTTTTTCTATTTTTCTATTTAGAATTTTCAAATAATTTCTTTTTATTTCAATTTTATTTCAGTGTTTCAGTTTAAGTCAGTTTATTATATACAATATTTACTATGTTCTCCTGCGGAGTGCGCAGGTCAGCCGTTGATCCAGGTCGATCCGGGGTTTTACTCCAGTAAAAGGCAAACAAAAAAAAGCCAGGAAAAAAAACTGGAGAAGAGAAAAAAACATTCTAACCATTATGAAACTTAGTAAAAATAAATATAATAAATAATAACAAGGATAGAAAAAAAATCATTCAAAGTTTGTTACTTTAACGTTACAAATTACATCACATTCTTCAATTCATTAAATTAAATAATTAAATTAAATATATGCCTTAAAGCAAATAATGAAATCAATTCAATAATTAAATGACTGCAAAAAAAGTAAAAAGCAAACAAAGTGAATATGGGCCAATAAGATAATCATAAAGCAAATGGAATAATGCCAATTGAAATCAAATTATAATAACTGCAATCCAAATTAAGGAGGCAATCACGTTTAAAAAATTAAAATTACCTTTTAAACCATCAAACAATAGAAATGAAAAAAATAATGCAAATAAATAAATAAATATCCCTTACCTGGATAATCATCTAGTTTTTTTTTCTCTATAAAATTCCGATTCTCAATTCCAATTCCTGACTCTTCAATCCCTGACAATCCGTCAAACGAAAAAACAGCCAACTGAAAAAACAACAACAACACCTCAAAAGATTTTCACTCTCATAGCATAAAAAAAAATATAACCATAACGATATAGAAATAAAAAACAAATAATAATAATAATAATAATAATAATAATAATAATAATAATAATAATAATAATAATAATAATAATAATAATAATAATAATAATAATAAAATATACCAAATAATAAATGATAATAATAACAACACTAAGACTTCTTACCTCACTCCTGAACAAGTTTTACTTCCCGTCAATCAACTGCCTTCAACCCCTTGACCTTGTCTTCAACCAACGGACCCTTTGAACAATGAGCAAAAAGCTAAAAAATAGAACAAAGAAACCTATAAAAACTTACCGAAATCATTCGCTTCACACGTTATTCAATAATAATAATAAAAATTCATAATAATAATAAGAATAAATAATAAAGGAATAAGCAAATAAAAAAATAAAATGAATAACATTAATAAAAAAATAGTATATAGTACCTTTCTGTCTTCAAACGTCATAAAAGCGTCTCTCGTCCAATTTACTCGACAGACAGACAATAGAAATTACAAAATTATTGGTTATAACCTAAAAATAACAACGAAAAAAATAAATCACTAACACCCAACACACACACTCCTTGCATCCTAATAGGAAATTCGGAACTCCGCGCCGCGAGAGCTAAGGAAAGAAGCAAGGTAAACCAAAGACTGAAGAAAAATAAAGAAATGATAGTGACCAGTGATCTTATCAGTTGAGCTCGTCAACCCCCCCCCCCCCCCACTCTGATTTACACACCATACACTCCCTCGATTACTCATCTCACAAT
>JABUQX010053530.1:17500-40000 GCA_015478945.1 Trachelipus rathkii
AGACACAGTGTGAACGAAGAAGAACGGAAAAGACTTTCTGAAGAAAATCTTAAACTTAATGACCTTTGCGGCCATTATAAAAGTCTGCTAGAGAACCAGAATGTGGAATTAAGAGATATGAAGGTAAGTTAATATCAAGTTCCAAATTCTGTAAGACATTGTTTATTTTTTTTTTAAATTGCCAGGGGCCTTTGATGTGTTTAGATACTTTCTTTGTATACCAATTAGTTCTGAATAAAACATATCATCAGATTTATTGTGACACGACGATCATATTTTTGCAATTTTTATTCATTTATGTTGAAGTTTGCATTCTAGTCAATAATGGTTAGAATTCTTGATATTTATACTCGCTAGCCATTGGTTTTTTATGAGAATTTTTCATCTTTAATTATAAGCGTTGTAATCAACTTTCAATTAAATAGAACTTCCAAACCGATAGATGAGCAATAGAGAAAAAAGCTAAAGGCTTGTAAAGCCAGAGATGAACATTAATGAATATAAGATTGACTCTTGAAAAAATGAGAGAGAAATTCATATTGAGGAAAATTAAATATTTTTTTAGAAAGGAAGTAATACGAATTACTTAAAAGGAAAAAGAAACTAAAAAGAAAATGATTGGGAGAAAAATGTCAGGTTGTGGAAAGACCCTATTAAACATATATTTTTTTTATATACACACATTCCTCCTTAATTCCTTGAATCTCCCTTCAAAACTTTTATTTTCAAAACAAATGATTATTTTTGTAGCTTTATGCTGACCTCCCTCAAGTTTTTCTACTTCTGTAAATAAGCTAACCAAACCTGTACTCGGTATGTGAATAACATTTTATAGTGGGCATACTTTATCTCCTAATCTAAGGGAGGACTTTGATTTGTTGAACTCACTTCAGCTCTCTGCTTTAAAAATAAGTTATGTAGTCTTGTTGTGTTTTTATGGTAATTGGATAATTTTATTACATATGACTTTCATCATTGTTTTTTTTTCTACGCATACTTAATGTATATTAAATTTTTCATTAATGTGAACTGGCTTTGCAGGTTTGTGCATACGAGTCAGTTGACATGCTTTTAAACAGAAAGCAATGAATTTATAGTAATTTTTTTTTTTAATCTTAGTTTCACAAAATGTTACTGTAGTTGTATATTGCAAACTTACTATAGTACACATACTTACATAATTTCTATTTATTTTGACAACTGGCGATTCTCTTTTATGAGATACATCCTATTAGACCTAGGTTAAGTATCAAAGCTTAGCCCACATAACGTTTTTAAAAAATCTGCTAATTAAAATATTTTTATTTTGATTAACTTTCATATTTTAGTACATAAATTTTCACCACTCGAACGCATATTATTTATTGTTCTTAGTTTATTACCTTAAAAGAAACTGCTAGAGATATACTTTCACTTACATTACAATTATTTTTTAGAATCAGCTGCAGGAGTTGGAATGTTATCTTAAAAATGCGCAATGTTCAGGAAGGAGGCTGATGTCAGCTGCAGAAGAATCTTATGAAGGTTATCCTATTAGTATGGATTTAAGTGAAGCTAAAGGTTTGTTTTACTTCTCTGTTTAGCAATTCGTATGGTTTTCATAATATTGTTATGCTGGCACATTTTCTTATTTTCTTTAGTAGTAGCAAAAAAATATTCAGATCTACATTAGTCGTTCTTAAGCTTTTTGACCACGACCCAAATTTAAGAGAACGATCAACTTCGCGGCCAATGGTTCTATGTTGAAATATAAAATGTGTTTACTTATATATATATATATATAGATAATATTTATACTATTTATATACTTATATATAGTATTATATATATATATATACTATATATAATATATATTATAATTATAATATTATATATATAATATACTATATATAATATATATATAATACTATATATATATACTATATATAATATATATATATATATTATATATATAAATATATATTATATAGTATACTCATTTAAATGAATGTTGAGTCAACAGAAGATTTAACTCTTCATCAGCGGATCGAACACTGGACCTCCGCGTTGCTGAAATAACAGTAACCGGGCGCTTATATCCACCAAGCCTCCACCACGCGTCCCCAAAAAAGAACGCTTCAGAAGTAGTTTTTAAAGCAGCACCCGGTTTTCTCATCCATAATTGCTGAGTACTCAAAGGCCTAGGCCCCTGTGTTGTGGGGGAGGAAAGAAGTTCGCCACATCGGATGTCCCTGCGTGTCGTAGAAGTCGACTAAGGGGCGGTGGTAGTAGTTGAGTTGGCTGCTCACTACCACCATAGATCTTCTTGCTAGGACATGGCTATGCATGCGTCGAGACTGTCGCTAAAGATCGCCAAAAAACGACCTCTAATTTCCGGCGAAAAAATTGTATGAAGTCGTCTGTCGGACAGGATGATCCAGAGGATACAGCTGCTTAGAAGAGAGAAACAGGAGAAGATGGTGATGGACTGTATTTAGAAAGGGCAAAATTTGATTTGCTCGCTGTGACTGAAACATGAAACAAAGATGAAAGGAAAAGAGTAGTGCTGAATTGGTGGCTTTCTGATGAAAGGTGATGTTTAGCAAAGGGAAAAAATGGAAACCGAGAATGAGAGAGGGGCGGTAAAGATAAGCGAGTTGCAATTTCCATGAGTACCTGTGGTACAAAGAGTTTCAAGATCATTTCTTCCTATGTATTGAGGAGGTCGTTGATTAATTTTCTGAGGACGTTCTAAGATACCATAGTCAAAGTATGTGTGGTTGTGGACGTATGGTCCATCTGAGGGAACGTTGAAGAGATTAATTTTTTTGGAGATAAATTCTGAATGCATCTCTGTGAGGGAGTGAGTAGGAGTTCAGCATTGATGCTGTTGGGGGACACGAATGGTGGATAGGTGATCAAAAAAGGATAGTGTAAAACAGGCGGTTTTGGGGTGCGGGAGAAAACTGAGGAATGGTGAGGAGGTGCATTGTTCTTGTGAAGAGAGAGGTCTATGTGTGTAAGTAATACTTTCTCTTAAACACAAGAGTATCCACAAGTATACTAGAATAGGTGTAGGTAGGGATGTATCGAAGTGAAAAGTATGATTGATTTGTGTTGGTGAAAAAAGGAGATTTGAAGTATGTGTTGGATGTTAAATCAGTTTAGGGTTAGGAATGGGATTATCGGGATCATTATAGTTGTTTTATGTTAAATTAATTTAGTGGGAGGCTTGGATGGAGAGGAGGTGATACGAGAGAAGTTAGTAGAATTAAGAGTGAGAGTTTAAGTGAACAAGACAATAAGGATAAGTATGTAAGAGCGCTCGCTAGTAAATCGGTGAATGTGAACGAGGTTTGGATCTGAACAAATCTGGCGGCAATGAAGAAGCCAATTGTAGTAGTGCAAAGAAAGTGTGTGAAATGTGCTAAAGTTAGAGTTAAAAATGTTAACAGGCGTAATGGTTGGAATGAAGACGGTGATGAAAGCGGTTAAAGGTAAAAAAAAGCGTGGTTGATTGTACTAAAAGCAAATGAAGTTTCCAAAGAAAGAGGCTTGGTTATTCAAGGAGGAAAAAAGAAATACTCAAAAGGTGCATACGTAGGAAGAAAACAAGAGTAAATGAAACAGTTTGGAAGGAGGATGACTGAACTTATACAGGAATAGGAAGCTCTTCAGGAGGGAAGCGCGAAAGGTTAAGATAGAATTAAGGGGCATCTGCTTAGAATAATGAATAGGCATGGTTCATTTGTAACTGATGAAATGATGTGAGGGGAGTGTGGAAGAACACTTCGAAAAGTCTGCACAATATTAACAGTAATGCATGACGGTGTAGTGAATGTGTTGGTGGTTTTGATGGTGCAGAAGAATAGGTATTATGGGGATGAGGTTATTCACGTAAGGAGGAGCTAAGGGGTAGAGTGGAAAAGTTTGAAGAATGGGTAAATCTGCAGGTATAGCAGTTGAAATTACTAGTGAAATGATCAAGAAGTGCGAGGCGAGATGGTGATTGATTGGATTTCGAAGTTGTGTAATTAAAGCGTTTATGGAGAGTATAGTTCCAAGAGTTGGAGGAGAGCAGTAATAGTACCCTTGTAAAGGGTAAAGGAGAAAAGGGAACTGTAGACAGGATATATAGAGGAATAAGTTTACTGAGTGTTGTAGGAAGGTATATGCATGTATTTTGGTCAGAAGAGTGGCGTCGAGTGGGACTGAGGGGACTGATTGGAAAGAACCAAGTGCGTTAGGACGTGGCTACGAGGATGTGCATGGATCAAACTTACATTGAAAACAAATGAATTGAGAAAATGAGGAGAAGAAGAATAAATTATATATTAGGTTTTATGATTTACAAACAGCGTATGATAGAGTGAATAGGGAAGCTTTATGGCAGGTATTTGTGATATATGGTGTTGGGAGTAGGCTTCTGAATGGAATCACAAAAGTATGTATTACGATAGTGAGCATGTGTAAAATAAATGTGTCAATGGTGATTGGGTTAGATTAATAGTGGAGTGAGACAGGGTTGCTTTATCGTTCTTGGTTATTCAATTTGATTATGAGATGGGGTTTGAAAGCAATTCGAGGTGGCGATGCAGGAAATAGGTGTTAGAAATGATGGAGAGTGAGAGAGAGTTGAGGGCCCTACCTATTATTTGCGGAAGATTTGGTTTGTGTGTGGCTGAATCGGAAGAGAGTTGGAGAGATTGGTAGATGAGATTTGGCGGTATGTAAAAGGAGGGGTTTGAAAGTAAACGCAGATAAGAGTAAGGTGTATGGTTGATGGTGAGGACAGTCCTCAGGTGTGAGTTATGTTAGATGGTGCAGCAGCTGGAGCAAGTGTCTGAGTTAACATATTTAGGATAGTGTGTTGGATGAGAACGGAACGGATAATGCAGAGTGTAGTAGGAAAGTTGTGAATGCAGGAAGGTTGCTGGTGCAATTAAATCCGTTGGTGGATGTAAAGGACTACAGTCTTGAGTGCCGGGTAGCAGTCTTACATCGAGAGGCTATGTCGATTACTTGTGTTATGTATGGTAGGAGACTATGGTACTGGATAAGAATATAGATCTAAAGTTCAATGTTGTTCAGATGGACAATCTTAGAGCAGTGTTAGGTGTGAGAGATTAATAAATGAGGCAATGAACGTATTAGAGAATTGTGTGGAGTGAAGAAAGGTAAAACAGAGAATAAATGAAAGTATCATGTGGAAAAGATCGCTTGGTCACGTGGAAAGGATGAATAGATAGTCGGTTTGGTTAAGCGGATGTATAGTGGAGAGTGTGTTGGAACCGACCGGTTGGGGCAGACCGAAGAGAAAGTGGATTGAGTCGGATGAACGAATGTCGAAGAGAGAGAAATGCTGAGTTGGCAGAGCGAGCAATAAAGGGCATGATAGGATGAGATGGAGGGGTTCTGTATGGGGCATGGTTTGTGGCCCCCTGGCACAAGGGATGACCCCTTACATTGACTATTTACATAGTGAGGCGTAATTGTCAGCGGTCCCATTGACGCCTTTAGGGTGGCATTATCTGTCTGTGACGAGCTTCACTAATTAATGGTACAGAGTGGTAAGGCTGCGGTTTCTTTTCGACCATTTGTCATACTCTCCTACTGCTTTGCTTTTCCGAAGCTTGTAGCGCTCCTTACTCCCAATCTTGGGAAAATAAGGTAGGTGAAGAAAGAAAGAAAGAAAGAAAGAATATATATTAAATGTGAAATGTGTTTGTGCTGTTGTGAAAAGGAATGAGAGGGGAAAGAAGGAGTTTCAATTCTGAAAAGGTGACTTGTGGTACAGAGCTATGGTAGATTGTGAGAGTACTAGAATTCTAATGGTTAAATTTAAGTTTAAATAGATCAAGGTAGTGTATTAGGTTCGTGGACATATTTGTCCATCTGAGGGTAAATGTTGAACGGAGTGCGATTTTCTGCGGATAATCTGAATGATGTTTTTGATGGAGTTTGTAGGAGCTTCAGATTGATTGTGTTGTGTGACCTAAATGGTTGGATAGGTGATCAGAAAAGGGGTGATATAAGAAGTGACTTTGGGGTGTCGGGAGAAAAGGAGAATCGTAGGAAAGTGATCGATTTTTTTGAGAAGATGTATGTGTGTAAGTAATACTTTAAACTAGAGTTGGTCTAGGTAGAGATTGTATAGAAGTGAAAAGTATGTTCGATTTTGTGTTGGTGAAGGAGATGTTGGAATTAATGGGGGCTTGGATGGAGACGAAGGTGATAAGAATGGAAATAGTAGAATTAAGAGAAGTTAAGTGAACAGTAATAAGGTTATAGTATTTAGAAATGCCACTGGCAAAAAGTCGTGTTGAATGTGAACAAAGTGAAACTGAGCAAATCTGGAAGCTAATGAAGGAAGCTGTTGTTAGCAGTGCAAAGGAAGTGTGTGGATGTGCTAAAGTAGGAAGTAAGAATGTTAACAGGGAGTAGTTAAAAATAAAAAAAGAAGCGTGGTTGAATGTACTTAAAACAAATTAAGAGGTTTCAAAAGAAAGATGTTTGGACTTATGTAAGGAGGAAAAAGGAATACTAAAAGATGCATACGTAGAAGGAGAGAAGAGACAAATGAACTGTGTGGAAGGAGGATGAATGGGGACTTACAAGGGAATATGAGCTCTTCTGGAAAGGAAGCGCAAAAGGTTAAGAATGGAATAAGGGAAATTCTCAGAATAATGAATAGGAGGGATGTTGCTTTCATAACTAATGAAATGAATGTGAAGGTAGTGTGGACGGACACTATGAAAAAATCCTGCCATAAGATAGGCAGTAAAAAAGAGGTGATAGTGATGTGTGTGGGTTTGATGGTGGAAGAAGTAATATGTATTATTATTGGGGCATAGTAGGTTATTTTATTTATAATTAATTTTAATGTTATGGGGCGCTAAAATTCTCCTCCCTCTCTCCTTTGTGTTACCCGTACTGCTTCCATCCTCTACTCCCACTCTCCCTTATATAATATATATATATATAGATATATATTATATATATTATATATATTATATATATATCTTATATATAATATATATATATTATATATATATATATATTACAATATATAATATTATATATAAAATAACTCCATTGAGTAATTCTTCGCTTACTAGGCAAGAACGTCTATATTAACTATATACTAAGTATAGTATGATATTAATATATATATACTATATATATATATGATATATTATATAATATATATTATATTATATATATTTATTAATTATATAATACTAATATTATATGATAATATATATATATATATATATATATTCATTATTCACATAAAGAAAAAAATATGGTGCAAAGGGGTTTTCAGCCCCTTGGGTATCAGACGAAGAGAATTGTTAATTTTCTTCCTATGACTCCAACGACTTCGCGAAACGCAGTGCTTCACTTTTTCCTAATATTTAAAGTTTCAAATTTCGTAATGATATTTTAATATTCTGTTGCATATTTAGGCACACAATAATAATTAAAAGAAACGGTTTCGAAAAAACATTGTTGCTTCTCATGTTGGATATTTATATGAAATAATTTAAAATAAATACTAATATTTTAAATTTTAAATCTAACATAAATAACATTCACTAGATATGGAACTTCAAACCTGGTAAAGTAGTCTTATTTCTTTAAAAAACAACATTACCAAAAATACTTATTAATAATTTCCTTCTCCAGAATTTACTATCTTCTGTCCAAATGTAAACCCTTTCAGCTATTTTTAACCACTCTTTGCAGTCATCTGCAGCTGCTTACTCTGTCTTGTCTCCCTTCTCGGTTTCCACGGTCACACTCGGATTAACAGTCAGAAATCATATATCATAATATATTTGAATATATATATTTGAATCATTATATTTCAAACTTATTAATCACACCACCACCCATGCAGCTTGCGGGAGATGGTGTTTAGCATATATACTATATAATATAATATATATATATTTATATATATGATATATCTACTATAATATATATTTATATAGTATATACATATATATATGATATATATATATATAATAATATATATATATGTGTTGATACACAAAATACAAGCATTAGACCAAAATACTTATGCAATTTGTATAAATGTACCCACACTAGTAGTCTAATATTCTATCTTATTCTATCTAAACAACACTAAGAAACTCTAAATAGAGAATAATTAACCTCTATATTTATAGAAGTTGACATTGAAGTGTACGCTTCAATTTCACCTTCTGGACCATATCTAATATTACAATAATCATTGAATGCTTTCTAACTATATTCTATAATATTGCCCAATGTTAAGTTAAGTTACTAAATTTATAAAAGTTGTTATAAGCATTTCGATAAAAGATTTATTCTCCGGTTTACTTATTTCTCTGAGCTTCACACTGGAAATGACATCACATCATAATTGAGGTTATTCATATGAGCTAGAATGTGAAGTAATATAAGCACCTGTGGAAATAACCACAGCTTAGAACAATATCAATTAAAAGAATAACAGATAATATAAAATAAGAAGTTACAGATAAAATAATTAAACAAAAAGCTCTTATAATAATAATAATAAAAAATGTAAATAATATAGTGTTTAAGATAATTATAATAATGTAAACAGGAATATTAATAATAATAATAATAATAATATAATAATAATATAATGAATAATAATAATATATAATGATAACCAATAATAATAATAATAATAAACACATATTAATAAACATTTGTGCGAATATAAATAAATAAAGTAAAAAGATTTTAACATATATTTTTTACTTTTAATATGAAGATTAAAAGAATGTTATTTGTATTAACAATTTAGTAATAAATTTTATGTGAACACAATAAAACGAAATTATATTGTAACTAAAAACAACCAATTTGTAAAATTGTAAAAAACAGAATCACTAGATCCTTCCCTCTCAAGAACGCTGGAAAACGTACCGGCTTAATAGCGACCCCAAATCGCGACGGGTAGAAGACTAAGCAGGCGAAAACCAGGAATATAAAGAGAGGAGAGAAAAGAGAGAGAAGAAGAGGAAGCTTCACAAGATGGAACGTCAGGAGGAAAAGGTAAAATGTCGGAGGTAAAACAAAATCAAGGACAGGAGGTAAAGTCGGAGGAAGAAAAGACAAGGAAAGGCATGTGATGGGAAAGAGAAGAAGTAGTGGCGGTAAATAGAAGGACTAGTAGAAATAACAAGAAGGAAGAACTGTAGAGTAACTACAATACCTCGTAGTAAGGGATGAGGACAGAC
Organism: Trachelipus rathkii; assembly: GCA_015478945.1. NCBI lineage: Eukaryota > Metazoa > Arthropoda > Malacostraca > Isopoda > Trachelipodidae > Trachelipus > Trachelipus rathkii. The sequence continues at coordinate 26,743 of JABUQX010053530.1, forward strand.
AACCAGAACATTTCGTGAAGGAAAATGGAAAAAAAAGCAGAAAGAGCAATTGTTCAGAAATAGTCATCCAAACCTAAGAGAAACATCAAGGACAAAAAGATTATCGATGCACAGAATTATCAGGAGAAGTCCAGAAAAGAAGAGTCAAGGGAAAGCAGGTTTAATACGCTTACAACCAAACTTTTCTACCCAGATCCCAATTTTGAATTGTCGAAAAATGAGGTCGCGACGAAGAACAAGATAGGACAGATATAAAGGGGTCTGTAAGGAAAAACCGCATGAGAATCATGACGAAGAAATACATGAAGTAGCAGAATCTAAATTCTTGGGTAAGTAAACAGCAGTAGATTGGGAACGAGCAGGAGAAGGAAGAAAAGAAGAAACAATAGAACGAAGCTTAGAGAGAAAAGAAGGATAATCCGGAAAAGGAAGGGCAATAGAAGAAGAAGAAAAAAATTCACCAGGAAGACGCAAGGGTGAACCATAGACTAGTTCAGCTGCAGAAGATTTCAAATCTTCCTTAACCGAAGTCCGAAGACCAAGCAAAACCAAAGGAAGATTTTAAAAATAGAATCACTATAACATCAATTTGTGAGGCAATTCACGATAATTTAATGGACGAAAGTATAATAAATGATGATTATAATAATGTATTAGTTGTATGATAGTAATGTCTAGTTATATAAGTATGGTCCAATCACGTCAGAAATATACTTAGGTCGTGTCGCAATAAACAATAATTTAATGACTCACAATAGATAATATAACAATAAATAAATATATGATTGCTCACAACAATTTCTGAGAACACGTCTATGATATATTTCTTCCTCTTTATCTGATTCAGCTCTCTTCTTTTTTTTATCTGGTTCAGCTTTTCACTCTATATTCAGCTCACACACTATATATTGTTGTCTCACTCTAATCAATTTTTATTACTTTTTAGATACTAAACTTGTTGGCTTAAAATCAACCCTAAAAGTAGTAAAATACTTTTGCCAATGAATGAAAGAGGGAGACCGGTGGAATTTGATGATTGGGAATGTTACTGTCTGTATCAATCTCACCCACTCTCTATTCTCTCTCTTGGGCATCCCCTGACATTACCTCCAACAAATTGTCATACAAAACCTCCTTTGATCTCCATTTCTTTCGTTAACCCATCTGCTCCATCTGTTCACTTCCATTTATTCAACATATATCTCTCAATGATTCTTTGATTCTTTAATTACTACTGGATCCACTCTCACCCTTATACTCCGTACATTCGTATGTGATTTTACTATTATCAGAATACCCTATTACACTTACATTTCCTTCCCCAGTTAATTTCCTCCATAAGTTCTTCACATATATTCCACATATTATTCACTATTTTACCTGCTCTACTCATGATTTGCACTATTTTCCCTTAGTTTGTGTTTTTCTTCTGTCATTTTCCCTCTTCACTCATCTTTGTAATTTACTAAATATGTCCACTGTCACAAACCATCTCCTTCATTTAAATTTGTTACTATGCATGTTTTCTCTCTTCTTCTTCGCTCACTACCCCCCCCCTTTCATATTCTATTTTTACTCTCTCATAATGTTATTATTAAAGCCTTTCTTAAATCCGTCTTTCCCTTTGACAAACCATCACTTTTTTCCATTTCTCCTATCTTTATTGTTGCTGTCAAACATTTTTCCCCTTTATAATCTGAATTTCCAAAAACCTCTCCTCACCTCTGAAGTTCGATCCATACTGTTATAATAATCCTATATTTCTTGTCATTCTCTTTCACTCTCCACCACTGTACTTTACTTCTATTATCTAAATCTGCTTCGCGATCATCTCCTTCTTTTTCCCCACATCTTGATCCACTTTCATTCTCTTCACTTCAGTATATATGTTCTCCTTCTTGTCCCTTCTTACTCCCCTTTTTCTTCACCAACAGTTGTTTCCTCAGTGCCCCGTTACGACATCATTGTGCATTTACTTTACATTTCTTCGCTTTGTCTGACACTGATGTTTGAGTGTACGTCTCTTTCTCCACACTCGTAACAAACGTATTTTTTCCCACCAATTTTTCGCTATTGATGACAACTTCGTATGCATTTGAAAAAATCTTTCACACCCTTCTTTAACATTGCAAACCCATGTTGTACCTTTCCCTCCGCATTTATAAAATTAAACTTTCTTCTTTTTTCCCCATTCTTTATTGTTTCGCTCTTATGCACTCATCCTGTGTTTTCTCCATGCTTGTCTATTTCTTCCACCTATTTGTTCTTTTCATTTACTACTTTCTTTCTTCTCTTATACACTGCCCTGTGCTTTAATCCATACCTTGTCTGTTTTTTTCCCCACATTTCTTCCTTTTCCTTTCTGTCCTTTCTATCTTCAATTTCATCTTTTCGTCTTCAAATATTCTTAACATTTGCTTCCTAATGTTTTCATACTCTAACTCACTTTCCCACATCCCACCTATAATACGTCTTATCTATCCCCATATTTTAAGTCTCGCTGTATATTAAAGATGTGCACTTTTACATCTTTCCCCACTCACTCATCCCCAAACAGTGCTTCACTCATTTTTTCATATCGAATCACAATTCTTCACACTCTCTATCCATCAATTTTAACACATCCAGAACCACTGTTTAAAACTATCACACGTTTGTCAATTATCCTGTATCTAATGCTGATATATTAACTTCACCCCTCCCTCTTTTGATAACTTTCCCACTTAAATTCTTTGTTAGTTCCTCCGCTATCACACCTCTAAATATAATCTCTATATTTAGTCCCTTGTTTACTTTACTCATTAAATTGCCCATCACTCAACATTTTCTTCCTCCATTCTCATAATCTTTTCTCTTTTCGCGAAATACCAGACATTCCCATCATTCCCCACATTCTTCCCCCCTCTTTGGTCATCTCATCACCACCCATTTTAGCAGAGGTTGCGCCATGATTACACAAATACCAAAGTAGACAAATACTTATCGCAATTTGTATAAATGACCTCACCTAGTAGTCTAAGTATTCTATCTAATTCAATCTAACAACACACACACTCTAATAGAGGACATAATAACCTTGCTATATTTATGAATGACATCAATTTGTAGGCAATTCACGATAATCTAATGGCGATGAAGTATATATATGATCGATAATAATAAGTATTACGTGTATTTAGTAAGTCTAGTACTATCATTAAGTTGGTCCAATCCACGTCAAAATATTCTAGGTTGCTGTCTTCCGCCCAAACTTTTAAAAAAAAAAAAAAACAAAATAATTTAATTGACTCTACAATAGATAATATACAATCAAATAAATATATGATTGCTCACAACAATTTCTGAGAACACGTCTATGATATATTTCTTCCTCTTTATCTGATTCAGCTCTCTTCCTTTTTTTATCTGGTTCAGCTTTTCACTCTATATTCAGCTCACACTACTATATATTGTTTGTCTCACTCTAATCAATTTTTAATTTACTTTTTTAGATACTAACTTGTTATTATTAATCTCTATTAAATACGCATAGAAAAATACTTCTGGCAACTGAAAAAAAAACAACTCGATATAGCAGACAATAATGATGTCTCACATCATCACTGTCTGCTATCAATCTCACACCACTCTCTTCTCTCTCTTTCATCCCCCTGACATTCCTCCAACAAATTTTCATACAAACCTCTTTTATTTCCATTTTCTTTCGTTAACCCATCTGCTCCATCTGTTCACTTCCATTTATTCAACATATATCTCTCAATGATTCTTTGATTCTTTAATTACTACTGGATCCACTCTCACCCTTATACTCCGTACATTCGTATGTGATTTTACTACTATCAGAATACCCTATTACACTTACATTTCCTTCCCCAGTTAATTTCCTCCATAAGTTCTTCACATATATATTCCACATCTTATTCACTATTTTACCTGCTCTACTCATGATTTGCACTATTTTCCCTTGTTGTGTTTTCTCATTGATCATTTTCCCTCTTTCACTCATCTTTAATTTACTTATGTCACTGTCACAACCATCTCCTCTTTTAAATATTTGTTCTATGTTTTCCTCCTCTTCTTCTTCGCTCACTACCCCCCCCCCTTCCATATTCTATTTTAATCTCTCTAATGTTATTATTTAAAGCCTTTCTTAAATCCTTTTTCCCTTGACAACCCATCACTTTTTTCCATTTTCTCCTATCTTTATTGTTTTCTGTCAAACATTTTCTTCCTTTATAATCTGATTCTCCAAAACCCTCTCTCACCTCTGTAAGGTCATCCATACTTATATATCCTAATATTTCTTTGTCATTCTCTTTCCACTCTCCCACTCACTGTACTATTACTTCTATTATCTAAAATTGCTTCGCATCAGTGCCAAAGTTGCTCATATACATTATCAAAACAGACCCAACACCCCCCGCGGCCGTCGTCGTACGTACCATATATAAAGTAGAGAAAATTCTTTCAATTGATCCGGAACTGACAGGGCATAAATGTAAGGGTGCCAGAAACAAACTTGTCATAGTAGTGGATTGTTTGTAAATTGAAATAAGATCATTAATGAATAGTTGAAAAAGACTCGAGATGGGAGAGATCATTAAGAAATACCACTCCTTCATGAATTTGAAGAATGATCTTTATCTTTCTACAAAGGATCCTATGGGACTATCGGAAAGGAAATATGAGAGGAGGATAGATTTTGAAAGAGAGGTTTAAATATCAAAGTATTGTGTCTTTCTCAAGAGAAGACTTTTTAATGTGTCCAACGATTCAGCAAAAGATAAACTGAAATACCAAAGTGCAGAAAACAAATGGAAAGAAAATTTCCAGCATGGCTCTCTTTACGAAAGTCGTAGTGCTATCGGAAATAGGACTACAATATTTAAGATTTTTCTAAATTGTGTAGTAATGCAGTAAGGAAGATATATTCAAAACTTTTCAAAGAACAGAGGTGGAGGAGCTAGAGCGATAGTTAGAGGGTTGAGAGGTGTTCTCTCTCTCTTACTCCCTCTCTCTTTCTTTCTCTCTCTCTCTCTTTGACACAGACTGAATGAGGCCACACATACAACATCAAGTAATGGTTAAAGTTCAAAAACATTTACAAGGGAAGGGTGTATGTTCGGAATCGCAGGATTTGAAAACAACAAGAATGATATGTTGTCATTCAACTTTTTCTTGCTAATCTCAGAGAAGAAGAAATAACATCTTTATTAAAAACTAACTAATTTAGGTATAAATGTTTGAATGAAGTGGAAAAAGAGAAATAGGTAAGAAATCGTCTATTGCATATGATTTTTTATTGTAACTAGCAGGAGAGGTTCCTGCTGCGAATTAAATTCTTGGTGAATGTTGAAAGGACATAGTCTGAGTGTCGTTCTAGGGTCCTTTCACAATAGTGTTAATTGTTTGCTATCTTTGTGTTAATAATTGTTATATTATTTGTAGTTGAGACTTATGGTCTGGAGTTAAAGAGAGTGTTATAGTTTTTTAAAGTAGCACATTGTGCTTCAGAGTGGAATCAAATCATTATGACTGGTGTGTTAAGGTTGTGAGAAGAATTATAATGAATGAACGAATGTAACGTATTAGAGAATTTGGTTGGTGATGAGATAAAGGTGATAAATGTACATGACATTGACTAAACCATAATGCGCAACGAGTACTTTCATTTTATTCATCCTCATTTATTCCCTTTTTCACAACACTCACTTCTTACTCTATGATCACTACGTATTAGTTTGCTTCATTTATATCGTTTTTATCTACATCTATCTGCGTACCTCCTTTCTCAAATAGCTCTAATTCTAACTCATTGTACTTTAGATATATCCTCTTTTTCCAGAACGATATATGTCTCATTATCTTATCACATTTAACTAGCATGAATGACAACATACTTCCATGGTTAAGACCCTAGCGCACTCAAGACTTGGTCTTTTTATATTATATTATATATTCTATTTATTATATATTATTTATTTTATTGAATTTATTATATTTATTTATTTTTATATAATATTAATTATTTACTATTTATTTACTGATTAAAGTCATATTTAGTTATTATATGTTATATTATATAAACTTAATATTAATTAGCTATATATATATATATATATATAATATATATATATATATACTTATATTAATATTATTCCTAAACTATCTATTTAACTAGTAGACTTTATCACTAATTGCAGGGGGTATACACGGGGGGAAGCCACAGTATATCGAGACTATTTATATGGCCGTCTATCCAACTCATGCTTGCCACCAACGTGTTCGCTCATGTCAAGTTTATATTACTTGTCCTCCCAGTAGATTAAATAACCCAAGTCAAGCTTTATAGGAGGATTTGACAGCAGTGCCTCTCATATGGACAGCGCGGTGACTCAACCTCCCGCTGCGGCACACGCTCATCATATATATACAGAGATACAGACGGGATTATTTTAATAGTGAGTATATAAGTAGAATGAGAATACACTATGGACTAGCCGTATATCTAATACGAAGAGGGATTCATATAGTATATAACATATGATATTATAATAATTAGTAGGTGATATATATATATTATACATATAGGTATTATATATATAATAGTTAAAAACGATAATAGTAGCTCACTCACACACTCACTATTATTATAGTACAACTACACGAAGGTGAGTGAGTACTGGTTTGATATATATATATATATTATATATAATAGATAAATATTATTAATATATAAATATTTTATTAGATAATTATATATATATATTGGTGATTGGTTAGGATTAAATAGCGGAGTGAGACAGGGATGTTATGTCTCATTGGTTATTGTTAGTCAATGTGTATATGGATGGGGTTATGAAAGAATTCGAGGTGGGGATGGCAAAAATGGTGGTTAGAATGATGGAGAATGGAGATGAGTGGAGGGTGCCATACTTATCATATTTTTGCCAACCCTGTATGCGGATGATTTGGTTCAGAGAGAAAGCACGCTCATCGCGAATGAGACGCTAATGGTTAAATTAAAGTTTGAGAATTAAGTGAAATGATAAATATAAAATGGGCTCTGAAAGTAAATGTAGATAAAGAGTAAGGGTCTGATCGCAGCTCTCGATACGATAAGAATGAGCTCACTCCAATGTGTGTGAGAGTATATATATATTGGATGTGGGGGCAGACACCTGAGTGAGAGAGATGTAGATATATGAGTGCGAGTACTCTTGCCACGACTGCAGAGACACTCAAACTCTGTCTCACTCTCACGCTCATGTGTATTGAATGGCAGGAATGTTGCTGCTCGCAAATTATAGAATTCGGATGGGTTGAGTGCTGGGTTGGAACTATAAGTGAGTGAGTGTTATCTCGATACCTCTAGCTATCTGAGGAGATATCGGATCTGATTGTGAGTATCTGTTTTTGGCACGGAGTATAATAGCGTAGGAGTGTCGTCAGAGCGGTAGATTCTGCGCACTATGGAGGTGGAGTGAGACCTTAGCGTACCACAGTTTAGACTTCGCGCTCGCCAGTACATGACTAGTCGTTATTACACGGAGAGCGCTCGTCGCTCACGCTGCGGTATATATATATCATCACATCCACACAGCGCCAGGCGACATCAACACGGTCATTCACTATATCTTTATACATCGATATAGATCAGAGAGTATATATAATATGAAGATATTAAGATATTGAGGTAATATATACGTCGAGATTAGAATAATAAGTGAGTCTAGGTAAGCGAAGCTCGCTCACAGTGAGGGCAGAGCTTGAGTTTTCGCGCGCGCACGGAGATAATGAGTAGCGGTGAGGCAGCACTCATAAGGAAGAAAAGTAGTACTCGCGCTCGTGGTGATAGGAGGGAGTCGCGCGAAGCTGTCTAAAAGGAGAGAAATCGTGAAGTTGGCATGAAGGTGAGAATATAAGGTGACGATGATAAAGGAGAGAAAGGCGGGTTTTGTATGGGGCATGGTTGTGGTCCACCTGGGCCACAGGGGATGAACCCTTGACATTCGACGATGTTTACCATAGTGATGGGGTCCGTCGCGGTCCCATGAAACTCCACTAGGGTGGATTTTCTGTCTGTGACGGAGCTCTTCACTTAATAATGGTACAGAGGGGGCGTAAGGGCTGGGCTATTCTTTTTCTGACGTTTGTCTATGTCTCACTACTGCTTTGTTTCTTTTTCCGATGCTTGTTAACTAGGTCACCTTTACCCCAATGTCTTGGGGCAAACAAGAGGTAAGGTGAAAGAAAAGAGAAGAAGAAAGAATATATAATAGTATATAATATATTATACTATATATACTATGTAATATATGATATATGTGATAATAGTCATTATATATTTATTATATACAGGTGTATAGTATATTATCTGAAATAGTATATAGTATATATATATATAGATATTAGTTTGTGATAGTTAGTGATATATAATATATATATATATATAATGTTCAGGCACTAATGACGTTTTGCCTTCTACCAAAGGAACTAAGTCTTCTTTTAAGCTTTTTCTTTTAATTCAAATTTAAACGATTTCAATACTATTACTTCTGCACATGCCTCAAACGTTATGACAATTGAACTTAATATTAGAAATATCTATTATTTTATGTAGAACTACTATAATTCTCAAAACCTGTGATTCTGAGCACTTAATTTTTGTATAGAAACTTCTACTTTAACTTCCTTGTGGATGTGTGCTGCTCTCAATAAACCTTTGCCGAAAAAGGGGAACCCCTATTTAATCTCTAAACTTTTTTCCTTGTATATTGCTTCAGCATAAGTTATTTCTAAAGTTTACAAATCAATCCTTAGCAAGAATATTTGGAACTTTTGAATTTTTCTTTAATGTAAAATGTTTAACAGGTATTAGTAATTTACTACCATATTTACAACCAGAGAAAACAAAACATTGAAATCTCGTACCTAATGCAATATTAACGTGATTTAATTCGTTTGATTGAAGATATAAGTTCGAAATCTTATATGGTTTCAGAATTTTTTAAAGATTCGATAGGAAAATTCAGTTTTACGGTATATAATCGTTCGGTGTTTTTGTAAAAGTAAAAATTTCGAATGTACCATACCCATGGTTAGTGATAACCTTTTTTTTTAAGATTTTTTTTTCAATTCCAATAAAAAGTAATTTAATAAATATTCGGAGATGTTAACAATATTATAAGCAATTTATTTATATTTTGTATTATACATTTATTTCTATTTTAAATAAAAAAAAATACCTGATTAACAAACTTTGTAACAATTTTGATCTTTAATTTCATAGGTTTTTTACCTATTCTGGTTTTAATTGTGTAATGCTATTACTACATTTAAACTTAATTATTTAATTTAATATAACATATGCAGCAATAGCTTTATATTATATTTTGGATCTTGCAAATTTCCATTTTGAATTATATTGATTTTCTTATTGATTCTGTGGCTGGTAAACAGACTGCTTTAATTTTTATTATTATTATTAGCATTCCTGGCAAGAAATAGATAGGTATAGGTCAGCCAACCCCACATCACGTCCCAGTGTCGGATCCTAACGGACATCGCAGGACAATGATCGATTGTGGTCAATTCTTTCTCGCCACACAAGGGGATAGATTTGAGTTGTGACGTAAATCAGTTAGAATGCATCCACACAGGGGATATGAGTAATTAGGTGATGTCTGTGCATAAAAGAGGAGTGGATTGAAAGAAAGTGGAAAAAGTTATAAAAGGGGATAAAGGTAAAGATGGGGGAATGAAAGTTAAAAGGGGGATAAAGGTAAATGCACGAATAGCATACAAATGCGACATACACGTGCTGGGGGTCGGAGGGTTCACACAAAAAGACCCATCTGCATTGGTTTCTCACAGCTTAGTGCATTGCCCAAGTTAACATATATATATACGGTATATATATAATATATATTATAAAGTATATTATGATATATAAATATATATATATATATATAGTTATATATATTATATATATATATATATATAGTGTTATATATTATATATTATATATTATATATATATATATATATATTATATTATATATATAGATGTGGTTTTTGACAATGGTAAAGATGCATCACCTGATTTTGTTGAACTAACACCTAGGAAAAAAACACTACGACTGCAACTAAAAAGATTGAGGTCCAGGCACAGCAAATTGGTAAGAAAATTTAGACATTCAAAAAAGAAAAATATAACTCCCGAGGAAGTTATGCAGTTTTGCAGAAGTAAGTTAACTAAGCAAGGTTTTGCCTTAATAAAGCTTCAGTTGAATACAAAAAGAAGGTTGACTTATTCTCCGAGAGAAAAGTCTCTTGCCATGTGTATGTATTATTCTGGCCCCAAATTATATAGGGACCTTAGAACCTATTTGAAATTACCTGCTCCTAGTACTCTAAGAACTTGGGTAGGATCAGTTAAATTAAAACCTGGTATTTGTAAGGATATGTTTTCACTTCTGAAAACCAAAGTTCAAAATCTGAATTTGGAAGAGAGAGTTTGTGTACTATATCTCGATGAAATTAGTTTAAAAGCTAATTTAGATTACCATATTGGCCTTGGTCAAATCTATGGATTTACAGATTATGGCTATGAACAGAGAAGCCCTTCGTTAGCTAACAGTGCTCTTGTTGCAATGATAAGAAGTTTAAAATCGAATTGGAAACAGGCTGTGTCATTTTATTTTTCTAATACTACTTCCGCTAAAAACTTACGTCCCATTATTTTTGAACTTTTGATGAAAGAACTGAAGAATGCTGGTGTACACGTAGTATGTATAACAACAGATCAAGGATCCAATTTCTTCTCGCTTTTTAAAAATTTGGATGTCACTTCTCAAGAACCATTTTTCATGTTTGAAGACTGTAAAGTATTCGTTTTGGCAGATCCTCCTCATTTGCTAAAATCTACCAGAAACATGCTTCAGAAATATTGCATAAAAACTCCTGAGGGGGAAGTAAAATGGGACTATATAAAATCGTGTTATGAAATTACAAAGAAAATGAATTTTCCATTCATTCCTAAAATCACAGAAAGCCACATTTATGTTCCACCTTTTGGAGGAAAAATGAAAGTGAAATTAGCTTCTCAGGTATTCAGCTCATCGATGTCTGTTGCAATTTCGATACTAACTGTAATTGAAGGTCCACATAAGCTGGACAGTAAAGCTTATGCTACCTCAAATTTTTGTAACAATTTAAATGATCTATTTGACATTGTAAATTCATCAAAAGTAAAGTGCCAGTCAAAATTTAAGTGCGGTTTAAGTGAAAATTCGTGTAACTATAAATACTTAAAAGATATGTCTAATTGGATTTCTAAGTGGGTAGTAATAGATGAAAGTGGCAAAAAAAATATAACTAAACGATTCCGATGTATTTTAGGATGGAATCAGACAATAAACGGAATTTTGCAGTTATCTTCGTATGTAAAAGAAAAATACAAATTTAATTACATTTTAACCAGAAGACTATGCCAAGATGGATTGGAAAATTTTTTTGGTTCGATCAGGAAAAAAGGAGGACTACGGGACAATCCCAGTTGTATTCAGTTCTCAGACTCTTTTAAAGCTGTTGCTTTTCACTCCTTAATGAAACCGCCAAACACTTCAAATTGCTCCATTGACGGTGGTGCAGTTCTATTCAATTTTTCAAGTTTGCGAGCAAATGCTGAAGATAATACTGATCAAGCAAATATTTTAAATGACAGTGTGTTTTCAGAGGTTGAGGTTGAAAATAATGAAAGTACTTTTGTACAAGCTAAATTAAATCCAATATTTTTAAAAACAAATGAATCTGATATTCTAGAAAGAAATGGAATGGTCTACGTTAGTGGGTATATTGCCAAGAAAATGATGAGCAAGCATAGAGACTGTGATGTTTGTCAATTTGGAACAGAGGAAAAAAATTATGATGGAGAAGATAAAATATTTTTAATGTTAAAAAATTTTTCTGTTGATCACACAAAGGGCTTGATTCAACCGTCAGAAGAGTTTTACAGATATATTATTAAATGTGAAGCCGTGTTCTTTGGTGAGAAGAACATTATACGATTGTGAAGTATAGATTATTTAGTCATCGGCTGTAGATTTGGGGATTAGTTGGTTTTTAAGTCGTTGAGAAATATCAGTGGATGAGCATGTCAGGTGGGAATGTGGACGAGTTGTACTCTCTTGGGTCTTCGTGTTTTGTTGCTGCAAGATAGAATACATTTAACGGTGCAGGTATTTCTTGTCTTCTCTGCTGTGTCTGGTTGGTCGTAGTTGCAGGAATTCATTTACGCATCTGCGAGTATTGCGTAAGATAGTTTTGATGGCGTTGTTTTGTGTGTTTCTTAATCTGTTGAGGGATATTGAGGATTCTTAAGAAGTTATATTAGGTGGTGATATTGGCTATCAATGTGTTACATGACTTGAGAAAGATAGTTTTAATTTTGTAATACGTCGGACTATTAGTATATATGTTATGATATGTGTAGAGGTAGGTATGTCTGTTGTCTCTGTCTTATTAGGTTGTTGTTATGTATTTATTTATGGTAGAGTGTATTGGTATATTTAGCTCTTGATTAATAGGTTACTAAGGTTTTGTAGGTAAGTTTATGTGGAGTGCAGTAGGTTATTTCTTAGTGTTATGGGTGCGTTAGGTGTATTTTTTTTGGATATAGTAGCTCTATATATATATGTAATGTTACAGTTCGTTATATATATATACACGATTTTCCCCGCGTTTTCCGCTTATGGGGGATTGGATAATTAAAAATATAGCATCAAGGACAATCCTTTGCGTTTTTGTTTTAAAAAAACATTAAAAGAAAGTTTTTGGCTCCTATTCTGCCTGCAGATAGCCGTCATTGTTAAATTAACTATAAATTTCTTACCATTGAAGCACTTTATCCAAATGAGCATCAAGGAAACTTACAAAATATTTAATTTGTAAAGCGCGCCAATAAATATATATATAATATATTACATTTTACATATTTTCCGCTTATGGGGGATTGGATAATTAAAAATATCTAGTCATAAAGGAGATCCCTGGTTCGGTTTTGGGTTTAGATAAACTTAAAGGACAGTGTGTGGTTTATGTCTCTTTAATTTGAGTGATGTTGGATACCAATCTTGAAATGCATAAATTGCATTTAAATATTGAAGTCTTTGATTAAATAGAAAGCTTTGAAATGACAGTTGCAATGCATCAAGGAAAATTAAATTGAAAGAAGTATTTAAAATTTGTTAAAGCGC
>JABUQX010053530.1:45000-49697 GCA_015478945.1 Trachelipus rathkii
GGCAAGAGGCCAGAAAGATTTGTCAGTAGGAGAACCAAGGAAGTTAGCGCAATCTTTCATTTGATGAAAGCCCGCATTTGCTCGTCGGAAGAGTATCCTGCAACGATTTCTGCCGGATGAAAATTGGCGAGAGTGATTGGAGAACGAGAATTTTTTCCACCCCCGCATTACGCACTGTCTCTAGCCTGAATGGCCAGAGAAAAAAGCACGATCGAACCATGGTTTTAGAGGAGTGAAATATTTAAGTTGAAGAAGGAATGACTTGCTAGTGCCAATCAACGATTGACAGCTTCCCTCTTATCTTTTTTAATATTTATACATCAACAAGTCATTATTCCTAACTGAAGGTAGCCAATTGCTATCATCTGCAAACTTGGAAACCTTACATTTGAAGTTTCCCTGGTGCCTAAATATATTCATACTTATGATTATTTATAGCCACTCTGACCTAAGAATCCGTTACGGACCCACAAACATGTCTCCTCATTCCCAATTAATAAATACTTTTCATATTCATTACTCATTATTTATTATTATTATTATTATTATTATAATATTATTATTATTATATTATTATTATGTATTATTATTTTTATTATTAATACATTAATTATGAATTATAATTAATAATAATATTAATTATTATTATTATTATTATTATTATTATTATTATTATTATTAATATTATTATTACTATGTTTATTAATTATTAAGAGACTAAAGGAATCAAAAATTTTGATCGGTTAAATAATTTCGGGGTTGAACCCCTTATCCCCCCTGTCTACAGCCTTATATATATATATATATTTATTATATTATATTATATTATATTTTCTAGTATATATCATATATATATATATATATAAAATATAAAAATAGAAACTATATAAATAATATTATATATATATATATAGTATATATATAAAATTTAGAGAGAGAGAGAGAGAAGAAAATATATTTTTTTTAAAATTATATTTTTTCAAAATAAATCGTATCTATAATCGTCATCGTAAAAATTTATAGTCGTCCCATCACTAATATTAGTATATAGTATATATATAATATATATATATATTATAATATATATAATATATTATATTAGTATATATATATATATATATATATATATATATATATATATATATATATAATATATATATTATACTATATATATAGTGTGTGATGTAGACGAAGATGGAATTTTGACGAATGTCGATTTAATGTAAGTTTTGACGATGACGATGATTAATTGAAAAAGTAAATTTTAAAAATCTCTCTCTCTCTCTCTCTCTCTCTCTCCTCTCTCTATATATAATATATATAATATATAGTATATATATATATTATATATTATATATATATAATATATATTATATATATATAAATATATATATACAAGGCTGTAGACAGGGTAATAACCCCCCCGAAAATATTTAAGCGATCAAAATTTTGGATTCCAGAAGTATCTTAATTTTAATAATAATAATTTTAATATTTATAATAATAATAAGAACTCGTGGCGTAGGAGGTTGACTCGTCGACTCTCATGCGAGAGGACGCTGGTTCAATCTTCCGCGTAGCAGTTGGAGTTTTATCTTCCTGGGGGCAAGAATTAAAACGACTGCGAACACGTTGGTGGCGCTGGTTTGGGATAGCCTGCCTTAAATATCGATTTCATGTAGTCCCCCCTTGTTACCTTCTGAAAAGGGGATAAATCACATTAAAAGGAAGTTTTTACAATAATAATAGTTAATCAATGAAAATGAAAAGTATTTATTAATGGAAATATTTGTGGTCCGTAACGATTTCTTAGGTCAAGTTGCTGTTCCCAATATATGTATAAAATATTTAGAATGGGGACTTAAATGTAAGGTTTCAAAGTTTGCAGATGATAAATTGGCTCCCTCAGTAAGGAATAATGATTGATGTATAAAGATTTAAAATATAAGGAGGGAGCTATAATCGTTGATGGGATGAGCACGTTCATTCCTTCAACTAAATCTTTCTATCCTCATAATCCATAGTTCGATCGTGCTTGTTCTCTGTCCATTCAGGCTAGAGACAGTGCGTATCGAGGGTGGAAAAATTCTCGTTCTCCTATCACTAGCTAATTTTCATTAGCTAGAAATCGTTGGATGGATATCTTCGACGAGCAAAGCGGGCTTTTATCAAACGAAAGTGCGCTAACCTCCTTGGTTCTCCTACTGACAAATCTTTCTGGCCTCTTGAAAAAAGCATCTCTAGCAACTTCTGTAAATCTGCATTTCCTCCTCTTTTTCGATCTGATGATTTCTGATGGTTCTGTTGCCAACTGAAAAGGCCAATCTCTTCGGCCTCCTATTTTCCTCTAACTCAACCCTGGATGATTCTAGCATTCCTCTTCCTACTCCTCCTCTCAGGTGTCCTATGCCTTTGCCTGTGATTACATTTGATCGGTTCATGGGCCCTTGAAATATGAAACGTTAAGGAAAAGGCGGGTGGGCTGGATGTCATTCCTTCCAGAATTTTGAGGAAGTGTGCTTCCGTGCTATCACCACCCCTCGTTCAACTATAATCTCAACGTCTCAATGCTAGCACTTTCTCTCAGTGTTGGAAACTTGCATATGTCCAACCTATTCCGATAAAAGGAAGCCGCTCTGATCCTTCTAACTATCGCCCTATAGCTCTCACTAGTATTCTATCTAAGATCTTTGAAACCCTTCCAAATTCTCACTTCTTAGATCATCTGGAAACTCATTCTGATCGCCACTACGACTTTCGGCGCTCGAGGTCTACTGGCGATATACTTAACTATCTAACCAATTTATGGTTTTTCGCTCTTAGGAACTACGGGGAGACTTGCGTGGTGGCGCTTGACATATACAAAGCATTTGACCGAGTATGGCACTCGTCACTGCTCTCCAAGCTCCCCTCCTTTGGGTTTACTACTTCTCTTGGCTTACTTATGTCTAGCTTTCTTTCAAATCGCTCAATGTCGCCTGTTGTTGATAGGGCGACTTCTTCTTTTTCTGTCAATAGTCGTGTTCCTCAGGGTTCTGTCTTTTCTCCTATTTTATTCCTACTTTTCATTAATGATCTTCTCACCTTCACCTCTAACTCTATCCACTCATATGCCGATGACTCGACCCTTCATTCCGCAACTCATATCAATTCTACAACCTCTTTTACTTCTAGAATTGCCTATCGCCTTGATCTTTCCGATTCTATTCTCGCTGATATGGATAGAATTTCCGGATGGGATCGTCTCAACTTTGTGAAATTCAATTCGTTACAAGCCCAAGTTCTACAAATCTCCTTCTCCAAAATACCTTCTAACTTTCCTATCTCTTTCGACGGTTCTATCGTCTCTCCTGTTGACAATATAAACATCCTTGGCCTTAACATAAACAAAAAAATATCTTGGAAACCTCGCATCACAACGGTTACTAGGGCGGCCTCAAAGTAACTGGAAGTTCTGTTTAGGCTGCGAGACTTTTTTTTCCTTTTCTCAGTTGCTCCAGCTATACAAGCGTCTCATCCGCCCATGTATGGAGTACTGCTTTCATATATGGTGGGAGGGGGCTCTGGTCTCACCCGGCTTTTGGACAGGGTCGAGTCAAAGGCCAAAAGGCTTATAAACTGTTCTGTACTTACCGGTTCACTTGACTCTCTATCTTTGCGGCGCGATGATGGTGCTTTATCTCTATCCTATAGGTACCGCAGCGGCAGTTGCTCGAGGATACTTATCACGTCGCGTACCCACACCACCTTTAACGACCCTTCGGTAGCAACAAGTAGGGGCTGTTATTCTTCGACGAGTATTGGTGTTGAACATTGGTAACTCCAGCTAGTTTGCTGTGGGTGCTTCCTTCTTTCCCAAAACTATCTCTGTTCTGTGAAATTCTCTTCCATGTTTTGTATTTCCTGCAGAATTTAATCTCGCTTTAAAACCTGCGTTTGTGCTCATATGCGTAATTTGCGCTAGAGGGTGAACTTTTGAGCGTACTACACACCATTCTTGAATAGGGCTCTGCCCATGAGTGGTGGTGACAACTGTTAAAAAAAAAACCTTGGGTGGGCAGATATGTAGCAAATGAACTAAAATCTCTTACTCACCGTCCATCCGCAAAAATCATTCAAATTATGCCCCAAAAAATTCGCACTTTCAACATTACCCGCTCACGATGGACCATATGTCACAACCAAATTTTTTTTTACCTTTTTTTTCCCAAACTTTAAAAAATTTTAACTTTATAATTTCTAGTACCACACACACACACAAAAATTCTACATAGCTCTCTACCACAAGTTCCGTCATCAGAATTGCAAATCTTCTAATTCCTTTCCAAACCAGCACAAACACATTTTAACACCAAACCACTCATTTTCAACCGTTTCCTTTTCATCTTTGTTTCAGTCACAGCGAGCAAAATCAAAATTTGGCCCTTTCTAAATAAAATCATCACCTCTATCTCCTTTCTCAAAATTTATTCCCTCTGACATTCCATGTACGCATACGATTCATATAATTTTGCCCGAAAGATAAAAGGACGCTTACTGCAATCAACGACCTTCTCCGAGGCATCATTAGAATTCATGCCAAAACAGAATAATGGTAATGTGGGCAAGCCACCTACTACCACCGTCCATAGCGTTCGCCTACGACAGGCAGGCCAATACGATGTGGGCAATTTTTCTCACACACATATGGATATAAG